>JAPDSC010025089.1:0-26972 GCA_026290005.1 Latrodectus geometricus
TAAAATATATTTTTTATCTTAAATTTAAATTGCAGAACACTATGTTTATAGGGTTATCTCTACTTATGGGATGAAATCTAATGATATCCTTCCTGAATGTGGTTGAGGATTGATTAAATTAATATAATAACACCACTTTGGAAAGTGTAGGATGTACATATTATAGTGAAGTAGGCAATATATGCTTAGTGTAGGCATATTTTATCATTTAGTTTCTTGAACAGCAAACAATGAGAAAGAGAAAATAGCACCTCACATTGGTTAAAAGCAACGGATATATATATTCTGTTTCAAAAAATAAAATATATTTTGTTTATCTCGACTAAATATAAATTGGGGACTAGTTTGGTTATACATACATAGCGGAATACATACACCCTGAGTATATGTACCTTAATGCTAACAAATTTGGAATACTCGCATATAACCAAATGCATCGGAATTATCAATCCATTGTCCCCGCTAAATTTTCGAAGGAGTTGAGAGTCCTTCAATGCCATTCCTAGTAAATGAACAATGAGTCTTTCTCTTCATTTCTGCTCTCAATTCTGATAGAGTTTCTTCAAATGCAATTTCTGGAATTCTGGAAATGAGAAGGGCAATTTCTCGATTTTTAAGGTTAGAGGGTCATATGAAGAGTTTCTCATTTTTCGAGGGTTGAAAGATCTTTGCAGCCTAATCAAAATATCAAGCTCAGTAAGCTTCTGTTGAGCACTTCTTAGACTATTTAGGATTTCACAGAGAGGACATATGCTCGTCTTTCCTTCTTGTCCTTGACTTTCTTAAGATCTGTGGTTTGATGGATCTGTCTTGATTGACTGACTTTGTCACACATCTGGAGGATAAGACTCAACAACAATTATCCTCAAGTTTGCTCATCAATCTGAGAAAGAAAGAAAATTAATTTGTAAAGTAAGTAAAGTATTCGAAAATATTATAATAAGGCGATTTAAAGTTTAAATACTATAAAACCTTAATTCTAAATGCATTCGTTTTAATTTATAATGTTTGATATGAATGACTTCAATTTCAATATACTAGGGAGCATAATATAAAAACTACAAAAATTACAAGCTGAAGAATATTAAGAGATGCATCAGAGTGAACCACATAAATAATTTTTAAACCTACCATATTTGTCGATAACAGTTTTGCTAATATTTATGTAACTAATTTATTTCATTTATCTGAAATTTCATGCTTAATTTTTACATGTTAAAGTAGAATTTAAGAAATAAAATTTGCTTTTTTTACAGTTTAATAAGTTATAATATGCTTTCTTTACCTTTATAGTATACTTTCTTTACCTTAGTAAGTTATAATTTTTGTTGCTAGATAAAATTCCTGTTAGTCATTATCCATTCTCCTTTTTCAACAGAAATTTTCACCTATTTTCTTTGTTATAATAATTATTAATGAATATAATTTGGGTAGCATTGAATTTTTTTTGTTAATGTGAATTTGTTTAAATATTATCACTACGAATGTAAAAGTACACCTCTAAAATATTTTCTTGACCATGTATCGGTAACATGCCTAAGTAACGATATGTTCGATGTATTATGTATCAATGTGTTCGATGTCTGTACAGATGAATTAGATTTATATATCGATGTATCAACTAAGTATCGATGTGTATCACCTATACACGGAGTTGTTAACAATGAAAATTTTAATAATTATAAGAGACTATTTTTATTACATTAATGTAAGAGTTTATTATGAGGAAATTTCTCTTAATCAAGGAGTGAGAATATGAAGCGTTTTTATTTATTGGTGTGTATAAAATTTTGATTAATAATAAATATTGTTTTTTTACTACATTGCTATTTTGAAGTATGTTGAGATAACGAATTCTTCTTTGCTTTTTTATTATATAAATATAACATATCATAATTTATTTTTAATTTTTTAGTTAAACTATTTTAACTATTTTTCATATATTTTTATCTATATTTAAAGAAAAGTATTGATATAAATAAAATTTCATTCATGAGGAATATTTTTTTGGAATAACAAATTTCATAATTTCGTATTTATTCACAAAAATTTACATCTCTTGGAAGACACTCTACATCTTAAATGTTAAAATACGATTGTTTAATTTTCTTACAAAATATTACAACATGCATTAAAATATTTATGAAGAATCATTGCGAAACAAATATACTGTTCCTTTTCTATTAGTACTGTCATATAGTAAACAAGAGAAAAAATGTGATGTTATACACAGATGTTAATGTCAGAGTAACCAAAGTAGAAAAAGAGAAATATCGAAGACTTACAAAACATAGGCAAAGTCATTTCAGTTAGAGACATTTGTGTTTTTTTCTCAGTTCTTCCTTTGAACTGTCAGAATAACATGTAGATTTTTAAGAGAATAAAAATAACTATTTTTTTGTAGTTTTCATCATATTATTCCTATTCGATTTGATTCACTTTTGTAGAATTTAAACAATAAATGACGCAAAAAACATCGAAGAAATTTCGAATTAATTATTTAATAATTCTAATTTCTTGAATGATGCAAATAAATTATGATCGGTTTCTCAATATAATGGCAAAAATATATATCATAAAAATTTAATTTTATTTTGTCAAACTAATTGTTGGAAAATGCAAATATTTTTATGTTTTAAAAAATGATTCTGGGAATCAAAAATGTTAAACTTCATCACTCCTATTACAATAATTAATTAAATTCATTGCCTTAAAAATTTCCAGGTTTCTTTTAATTGGAAAAATCATTCAAATTAGGAAATGATAATTCGAAAAATTTTTTCAAATGAAGAAATTTCAGTAATAAAGTAAAAACTATCTAGGTAATATCGTATTATATGCATGCGAAAAATAATATTTGAGCATATTCTTGCCTATTTTAATTTCCAAAAGAAAAAATATGAAATGGAAGTACACACATACAATTTGATATTAAAATATTACGTAGAAGATTCAAGTTTCATACGTTCGATAAACGGGTAATTCAAGTTACATAATAATTTACTCATTAATGTATGTTCATTAATGAATAAATAATTATCTTAAAAGTTACAAAAATGTTATCATAAATATAACTTCGTACAATATTTACTTCGTGAAAATATTCATCATATACATTCTTATGTATCTTTAATTCCTCAATAAAAAAATAAGAAATGAGTTTTTAATAGTGGAAAATATTCCATTTTTTTCCAACATTAAAAGTGTACAAATATGCATAAATTAATCATACTTGCATTTGGGTGATTCTGTAATATGTCATAAATTACTATCTATAAAATGAAAATAAATCTTACAACTAGATAACTTCATATAATACACATGAGGCAAATATTATTGTAACGCATTTTAATCTTTTATTTATCACATGGAAAACATAAGAAACGGAAGAATGTAATTTTTTTAAACAAATTATTATCAAGATAGCTTTCAAATGATTTTCAATAATAATAATTATCCATAAAATGAGAACAATGCTGTTGTTTAAATGAATCTAGGTATAGAACATGAATGTAGAAAATTATCTTCATATGCATTCTCATCTTTATTTTTTGATTTCGCATGCGGAAAAATATGAGCCAATATGTGGTTAAAAAACAAATTTATATATATATATATATATATATATATATATATATATATATATATATATATATATATCTAAAAATATTTTTTCGTATATGAATAAATTATTGCAAATGAAACGAGAACAAATAACAGGAAGATAACTTCATTTAATATGTAAATGGCAAATATTATTCCTATACATTCTTTTCTCTTAGATTTCTTATAAGTAAAAATTGAAAACGGAAGAATGTAATTTTTTAATAAATTAGTATCAAGAACTTAGAAACAATTTTCATTATAAATGAACTATAATCTATAAAATAAAAAAAAAGTTAACATTTTGATTTAATACATCTGAGTATAAAGCATGAGTGTGGAAAATAATCTTTATGATCTCATAGATTTCTCATAAGGAAAAAAGTATGAAACGAAAGATCTTTCACTATGGTCAAAAGCCAAAACTGTCGAACTCATATTTTTCTATGCCGTATTCCATTTCGCTTTTTATTCCTTATAGATTTTCTACTTTTGAAGAAATTCACCCTGAGAATAAAGTTTCTGGTCAGTTTGAAATCAAAGTGCAAAAATAGTTTCGTTTTCATTTTTTTTTTCTGATCTTTTTTAGTTTGAAATTTTCTTTTGATATTTTTTCAATTCCGTACTGCTGTTTGTCTATCACTACTGATTTTATATTTCTCAACAAATGCTACGGAGTTTTGTTTTCTAATAATACGGAAAAAAAGCAAAAGCAAGCCTACGTACTTATTGAAGTTTCTCTTCTTTTATACGTCTTTCCAATGACATAAGGGAAAAAAGAGTCTGCGAAATTTATCCTAAAATCATGAAAGTATACGGATTGAAAATGATTTATTAGTTTTTCAGATTTTATCTTCAAATTTCCAAAAAAGTTGTCTGAAACAGTTGTTGAAAGACCGTATTTGAAATTGCAATCTTTGAGACAAATGTAACTTTCATGAATATCTGAAAAATATTTGTAAGAAAACTAGACTTACAGCCAATTTGATGTCTATTTATTATATATTTTTTTTAATGCATTTCTAAAATTTATTGTTAAGATGTTAAAAAGAAATTATTTAATTTTCTTAACGGCATTTTTTAAATAGTTTTTGCCCAAATTGTGTAATTTTATTGGTTTTTGTGTTTTAAAGCATTTTGATTTATTTATATATTTTTTGGAATTACCCATGAATAAATATTATAGAATTATTTTTAAGTATTTTTATTTTGTATTTTAAGCATATATTTCAGTCTCTATCTTATCTGTTTTTTAAGAAAAACATTTCAATCGTATATTATTTGCTGTATTTTTGATGATAGTTTTTTTCAGAAATTCTGACACTCTAAATGCTCTCACTAGTTTTGTTTTCTTTTAGGTATTTCTATTTAGTTCGGAGTGAAAGTTTCACGGTTCTTAATGAAGATCATTTTTCATAAATTTTATTTAATCTTGTATTTTTGAATGTATTTTAAATCATTACTTGGGTGATTTAAAAAAAAAGTTTGAAATGTGCATCGAATGCAGCATATATTTTTTTTCAAATTATTCTCCCATGATTTTATAAAGATGGTATTAAAAACTTGGACTTGTTTTGGTTCCTTTAAAATGTTTTGTTCCAAATATAACTTTTAGGATTATCAACGGTGATCATTTCCTATTATAAAGTTTTAATTTTATGTTTGTGTGTGAATTTAAATTTATTTATTGATTGCTTAAAATCAATTTTTCGAACAAGTGTTGATAATTGTATTATTAAAAATATTTCTAAGAAATTTCATCATTGTAAGTGTGTGCACTTGTTTAAATTCCTTATACATATTTGGTACAAAATAATCTTTCAGACTTTTCAATTATTCATTATTAATTATTATATTTTTACTAATACTGCAATTTATTGTAAGCAAATCCTTTTAGAAATCTATCGTTAATTGTTCTTAAAATGATTTTTCTACAAAGTGGATAATTTAAAGATCACAATTTTATTTTAGCTCTTTACAAATATTGTGTTTTGAATAATACAGATATTTTAAGCTATTTATAAAATCATTTATTAATTCATCGTCATTTATAATCATCATTACATCATTTATTACATTCAATTTTATATACTTATGATTAGTTAAATCTTCTAGATTTTACTCACTGATTAGATCTTTAAAATTATCTTTTCGAACTTATACAGATTGTCGTATTTTTCTAAATAATCTCCCAAAATTTTATAATTTTAAGGATACACACCAATATTTTTTGTTTTGTAAATATTTTTTGAGAATAGAATATGGAGCTCATTGATAATTTAAAATATATATGCCTCTATCAGTGAAATGCTAATTAACCAACTATTAACATTCAGGTAATTCATTATCATTATAAATTTTTAATACACTATTAATTGTTCTTATCAGACAATTATTTATCGTTATGAATTTTTGAAATATTACTAAATGTTCAGTGAAGTTAATTAATCAAATATTAAATATGCCAAATATTCTGATAATTCATTATCATTATCAAATTTTAATATACTATTAAATGTTCTTAAAGCGTTGTGAATTTTTGAAATACTTCTAACTTTTCTTATCTCTTGAAAATAGATTTCATTGAAATAAAGGGTTTTTATGAATATATACTTTAAATATTTTAAATTTGATATTCTCAGTCTACGATTCGTCTTGAATAACAATTGTATTTTATTTGAATATATATCTTTTTTGAGAAGAAATGTTTCAGATGTAAGTCTAGAATATATAGTTAGAATATGCAATAAGAAAAATGTAAATAGCTATCGTAGAAATTGAATATTTTTTATTCGGAAAGATAAATAATAATATTCCTTTTCAATCTGCTTGAGGATATGACAATACTTTTTGAGTTTGTTATGTGTACTCATTTTACTTTACAAAGGATTTCTTTTCCATCAAACTACAATTCTATACCAAATAGTAGACAGAAGTTAACTTAGTAGACAGATACTTTACTTGCAGCATTAAGGAATAATAGCTTATTATATAATTTAATAAAAGAATTTAACCAATTCATGGTAGAAATTGAATATTTTGTTATTGGAAAAGAAATGGAATAACATAATATTTCCATTTTTTAGCAATGTATGAAGTGTTCATTGAATTTGCTATGTGCAACAATTTTATTTTACAAAAATGATTTTATTTCATCAAAATTACAAATGAATAGATCGAAAGTGAAATTTAAATTTACTAAGCAAACTTCATTTATATCACTAGAGAATAATTGTTTGTTATTAAGTTCACTTAAAAATAATATAACAATCATTATAGAAATTAAATACTCTTTCATTCAAGTAATATTATTTTTAAATGGGATTGAGAGGATATAACATAATGTTTCATAAGTTTGTTATGAGCACGAATTTTATTTTCAAAATGGCTCTCTTTTCCATCAAAATTACAACTGAATCGATTATAATAAATGTATCATAATTATAAAATTTGATACATTTATTATTTATAATTATTTATACATGAATTAATTATGATTTATATAAAACGAAGCAGAATGAACTTTTATCATAAAAGCTATTTAAAAATATAAGCAATTATGATTAAAATAAAATATTTCTCCTTCGAGAAAATAATGATTTCTTGATCAACCTGCTTGACGAGATAAGAGTTCTTTTAAAAAAAATTTCATATCAATTTTATTTTACAACTTTAAAACTCTAAATTAGTTGAAAAATATTTACCCATCATACGTCTCATTTTATTGTACATACTTTTCTTCTTAAAAGGAATGAAGGGTAAAATACACAATTTACAAAGTGGAAAAATACAATTTTTTCATTCGTGAAAACTGAAAGAATTTTATTTTGTCTCACGTAGCAAGATTAACTTTCTGGGTGCAACATATTTTCCTAAACATAATTTAATCTTTTTTTAAGAATGCGGAAAAATCCGCATATTTTTATCGTTTTTTGAATAAAAAAATATAAAGGACCTTTTCTGTACTACAAATAAAAATTATGGTTTAGATTACACTTTCGAAAAAAGGTGTTTTTTTAGGAAGTAAGTGGAAAATAAAATGTTTATATCCTAGTATAGTCATTTGATATTCGATAAAAACTGAAAGATGTATATGGTTATAAAAAAGAAAATATTAAACATTTTTAATGCACGCAAAAACTTGAGTAAAAAACTTCTTGCACAATACATAAAAAATGTGTACTGTAATTAAAAGTAATGTGGAAATGCTAATTAAGATTTCTATAATTATCTTTCTTCCTTAATGACATCCTATAATTTTCGTATTAATTTCAAAAAACGAAGATATTTTTTTCAGATTTTTGAACTTTTTTCCCCCCAAGTAACATGATAGAAATATTTAAAAATTTCCTTAATGATTTCATAAGTTATATAATGAAAAGTTTATTACATATATTATTAAGCACATTAATAATTGATCTGATATGTACAAAAGTTTTGTAAAAAATTATTGAGTAAAAGCTTTTTAAAACACATGAACTTCATGCAAAATTCTTATAATAATTATATGTATTTAGAATGGAAAACCCATTAGATGTGGAAAAAAACGTGCAAATAGGATGTTAAAATAAAGATCACCATTTAATTATTATATTAAATTCGAAGTAGTTCATTAATATATTTCTTATACAAATCTGTAATCTTCCACCAATTTGTGTACGTTTGACAGAGGTATCGTTAAATAAACCAGGATTGTAAATAATCCATGATTTATGAAGTTTTTCTTACAGTGTATGTATACATAAAAAAAGTGCTATTAATTTTTTTCAAAAACAAAATACTTGAAAAATATTACTAAGAACATTTTTTGAATATTTTATTTTCTTACGAGAATTATAACGCCTGTTAGTTCAGTAAAGGATTTTGAATAGCTGAGATCTGTTTAGATATAATGAATACTGTTATAAATAGTACTAATTTTAAAACAGTTGATACTTTTGATTTAAGAGATTTTTATTCTACTTTTTAATTAAAGATATTATTACACACTGAACGAAATGACCATTTTATACTAACAAAACCTTTATAAAGTCAACTACATAATTTATGCGCAAAAGCAAATTCAATTATTAGCATTTCTTTTTTTTTTAATTGACTGATGTGAAATTTTGTAACAAATTTTATCTACAAATTTAAAATAGGAGAATAGGAATAAAGCAACTTTGTATGTACATTAATTACTCAATTTATTAAACTTACGATTTAACTTTATTTCTAGTAAATAAGATGTTTGATGTATTGATTGATTTATTAGACTTCTATAGCTTTTTTTTTTCATATAAGAGATAATTTAACCGGTAACAACATTTTAATGATTGAATTTTTAAAAAAAATATGGACTAGAATTAAAACCTCAAACATTTATAATGCAAATTATTGCAACAATTATTAGGTTCTTACCTTTATAGCTAGATTTATTTATGGTTCATCATGACCATCATTTAAACGAACAATAACTAACAATTTAATGACGAATGACATAAATGCTCCATCCGAACAATGCCATATTGTATATTTTCCCATATTAAATTCATCGTCTCTCTCTCCTCTGCTGCTATTTCTTAAATATAACTTTAAAATTTATAAAAATAACACTTATATATTCAATAATAATTAGTTAATTAATCAATTTATTATTTATTTCAAGCTAATTTCAGTTTGAAAACTATTAAATTTATAAAAATAAGAATTTTTTATAGTTCAAGGGAGTTATTTTCTTATTTTAGCCAAATATTAGGTTGGGGAAAAAGAAATCCATTATTTTTATGTGAACTTTATGTAACTTCTTTTAGATTCACTTTGTAAAAAGGTTTAAAACAGCTTTCATGTAGATTTTTAGGTCTTGCGCGTTGCGACTGCTGACATGCGGTTAACTTCGATCATTTTTGATATTTTATAGACATTTTCGACGATGCTGTATCCACATGCGAGGTGCATCTCTAACATCAAAATTACCCGAACGGAATTGATGAAACAAAAATTGTACGTATTGGTTGTTACAGTCTTATATAGGACGATAAACACCTTTCACAATTTTAGCCACCCGGCTATCTTTTTCGCCGTTACAAGAGAAAAACGAAAATGTATCGAATTTTCTGTTTGCTGTCTTCCATTTTTAAAACCTTGTACTCGTAACTGAATTAATCAAACAATAAACCGCAAGAGGATATTTTAGTGTCAAATGTCACCTTTCAAACGAGCATAAATCTGAAATTGTTTGATATATAATTCACGAGATAGCGATCACTACAGACGTCTACCGAAATAATAATGGATTACTTTTTCCCCAAACTAATATTTAGAATTTATTTTCAAAAATTCAATCTATCGAGTTCAACTTTTCTATTAGCAATTTTTTAAATAATGATTAATGTATAAGTTTTTTTTCAAATTAATTTTCTTTTTTAAAATATTTTTCTTCCCCAACTAATTTTCCTTTTGATACAAAGAATTTCCTAAAAATTTTAATTTTAATTTTTTTTCTTTTTTTTTTTAACTTAGATTTTTTTTTTTTTTAAAAAAAATCTTCTCTTCTAGAAAATTCAAAAAAATTAATGTTTTCCATATAACAAAAACTTTCTTCTAACTATTTCAATTTATTTTGTTTCATTACTACGTAAAATTCTTTTTCTGTTTTCTTGTTAATATCTACATGACATTTTGATATTATTTATAGTAATTTTATAATGTTAATTCTTTAGTAAAGTTTTAATCTTTTTAATTCTTAATTTTTTATATTTTTACCAACTATTTTTTTATATATCAATGCCCAAATTTTCTATTTACGTCTTTTTTCAATGTGATAATTCTCTATTTGCTTAGAAACTTAACTGTAAGAAATTTTTAATTTTTTATATTGTAAAGAATCATTATTTACTCATCAAACGTAATATTTTTCTATAATTTACAGTTTTTCAAATAATTAACATATTTTGTTTGATTTAAGCTTACAATATTCTATAACTTATTATCTAATTTAATTGATTATATTTCGTACTTTCTTCTTTTGTTTTCTACTTTCATGCAGAGAAAACAAAATTTGCCTATTCTCCACATTTTTTTCTTATTAATTTAAAATATTCTTATCATTTTTGGATATCACATTTAAAATTTGATATCGAATTATTATAATAACTATTATAAATTAAGATTATTACATTACTTTTGACATTAAGATTGAATACATTTCTATACTTTCATAAATTAATTTAAATTGTTTAAGACATTACAATAGAAGTTTTCTCTTTTTTATTTTGCATACATTCTTTACTGTATATTATGCTTCATTTTTTGCTTTCTTTTTTATGATTTTATGCATTTTATAAATATTTTTTCAGTTATTTCATGTCTTTATTATCTTTGCAGTATTGTTGGAAGAACATTAGAATCATGTTATTATTGTTTCCTTTCATTTTTGAATCTTTGCACACATAATATCAAAGCACTTTTCCCCTGTTCTCTGAAAAAGGCAATTTTGTTTGTTCACTTACATTTTAATTGTTCTCCCATATATTAAACTGTTCACATTATCCCTGGTTTTCTTATTTTAAATTATGCTTAACATATATTAATTTTACTGCAATTTATTATATTTTTCTAATATTTATGAAATATAATTATTTACTTTCATGCATAAATTTACATTATTTTCTATTTTCATTTTTTTTACCTAAGATTTTGATTTTTTTTTCTGTATATAAAGGAGAATTTTTTTGTTATAAATTTTTTTTCTAATTTTTCTCGCCAAGAAATAAACATTTTATTTGGAGAAAATCCTTTGAAATGCTTCATTATCATGATTATAATTGGTTTTCTGTTTTAAGAAAAATGTATCCGTTTCAAATGAAATAATATTGCTGCAATGAAACATGAAAATAATATTCAAAATATGTCACAAATCTTAAAATATGTGAATGTAAAAATTAACAATCATTTATATAAAATTGAATAAGGTCTGAAATGTTATGGAAGCTATGTTATAAATGCTATAATTTTTTTTTGAAGTTTATGATTACTTTTTGCATTCAAATTCCCTTCCCACACATAACAAAATACAAAAACATTTTCACTAAGCGTTATGTAAAAATGTTAAGTCAGAAGTAATTTTTAACTTAATGCATACAAATAACATTTAAAAAGATTTTACATACAATAGTTACAACGTTATATGATCATATTATTTTTTCAACAAGTTTATAATGGCTATAACTAGCTAACTGAAGCCAGTACAAGATTTTGTAAAATGTTAAGTATTATTATGAAAAATACATCAATTAAAATCTGTTAATTCTTATTAAATTTTAATGTTTTCATGATAACGGCAATATTTTGATAGTTTGAAAATCATAAAATTTCAAAATTATAATTTGGTTCTCTAATAAGCAGTGAAATAGAAAACTAAGAATTATTAACTCAGAATAGTTTGTGGTAAGTGCTTCGCATGTAAGTCAAAGTGTGGTAGAGGCTAGTCACGTGTGAAAGTCTTGCGAAGAGTCATAAAATACCATTACATTAAGTTAATAACTACATTGAGTAAGAGTTGAATGACTAATTTCGGTATAGCGAGTTGACTTTTATTTTGCCATAATTGCAGAAAATTTTGGATGAAATGAGCTTGATTTAAATTTATAAAAGCTATTTGGAAGTGTATGCTTTATAATATTTTTTATAGTTTAATTTTTAATATATAAATTTCCTTTCTTTTCTTTTGTAATTTTACTTACCTACATCAAGCCCTTTTTTTTACATATTTTATAAGTTTATTAATCAATCAAGAATCTTTTTTTCTAGTGTTTCAAAATATCATATTTCAATAAAATAATAAATTTTATTAGGCTATGTGACGTATAAAAATTGCCAAATTTAAATGTGATATTTACTTCAGTTTTGTTTTCAAAATTTACGTTGGTTAAATCTTGAGAAATATATAAAGGGTTTTAAAACATAACACATAAAGATACAAAGGAAAACTATTTATCATCTGTGTGTTTAATATAAACTTTATGTGTCTGTAAGGGTTTTATTCGCTCTACAATTATTTTTAATCATGATTTTCAGAAACGATAATTACATAATTGAGGATTTAATTATCAAATTATTAATAAAATACAAAGTATAAAAAAATATCTCACAATGTATTCTATTTACTTTTTTACATTACAATATTTTTTTATAAAAGTAAAGGAAAGAAAAATAATTGCATATAAAAACATTCATTAAGTTGATTTTAATAAACTTAAATTTAAAATTTATCAATTTATATATAAATACAGTATATATGTTTTCCATATGATAAAAAATGAAAAAAAAAGTCAAAAAGAAATTCATTTAAAAGAAGCTGTTTTCTTCATGATTCCATTTATTTTGATTTAAATATTTGTTATCTTATTTTTTTTTATTCAAATATATTTATGTAATGCAAAAATAAGAAAATAGAAAGATTAGCTTGAATTAATTTCGATTTCAAATTTCTTTTACTATTATCCAAATATATATTTTGATCATTTGGATTAAAATTTCTACTTACATAAATACATTTTGGTTGATCCAAAATACGAATAGCTAGAAATTACATTTTAAATTATTTTTATAATGTCTTGAAAATGAATTGATGAAAAATATTTGTAAATTAGAATTACAAATCTTGGAAAACGTGGCGCCCTCTTTTGTTTAATTCTGTAAAAAATATATGAAAAACTTCCATTTCAGCTAGATATTTTTCCAAAAATCAGACATTTAAACATTTTATAGGACGAAGTTAGTTTTAAAGTAAATTAAAACAATCAGTACTTCTTCTTATATACTTAACTTTCAAACTGTTTTGAAACATAAATAGCATAATCTTACAATTTAAATAATTTGATATGTTGTAATTAAGCTTTTATTCACACATGAAATAAAACGCCAAGTTTTAATCCATAATATTATTTTGGAAACTAAATAAAATAGTATATCTACATAAAATTATAAAAACGATAAAATAATGCCACAGATACAGTAAAATTTACTAAAATTACTTATTTCTTAAAAAATACATATATTTATTCCATCCATCTCCTATATTGTTCCAAACTTTCTCTATATAAACTAAAAGATGTAAAGCCATTTTAATAAATAGCTCTTCAATGTTTATCAATTTATTAAGCAGTAGCATTTAGGAAACAGATGTTAAAAACCAGAACTAGAAAAATATAAATTAAAGTAAATAGTTCAATAAATTATATGCATTTCCTCATATATAAATAAAATTATGCTTTATGATATATAAAAACCCTGTGGCTTGGAAGAACTACGGGACTAAAACCTATTGTGCCCACATTTGTTTTACTTGACCGAAAGCCCTGGGGTGTGAAACGCATGCCCCTAACGCAAAACTCCCAATGTCTAGTTCTCCATCGTACTTGGTCTTCAGCTTTATTGATCCACTGAAGGGTTGAAAAGCTGAGTCAACCTAACCCGAGGAATAAATCTCTGACTATTAACACCACCGGGCTTATTACATGCAAAATCTTTATTAAAATATAATATACAAAAATTTCATGAATCTTTAAATTTCATCATATTAAATGTCAGAAGATTTTTAATATGCTTAAAAGTAATATAGTATCTTTTCAAAAAATACATCATTCATTTAACATAGAAAAGCTTTTTTAAATTATTTATTGAATATTATACAAAGAATGGTTCACACTGATTTTTTACATAATAATATCATTAATTTATTTATTTTAAAAATATTTTAAAAGACGAAACAAGATAATATATTTTTTTGGTATCTTTCATTAAGAAAAATACATAAGATTTTTTTAACAAAATTTTTAATTTTCCCAAAATTTATTTATTTTATAAAATGAAACCAATAAATGTTGGTAATAGATTAAAATGAAATTTTATTTATATCTTATTGTTTGTGCTAAATTTGAAAGTTGAAATTTCGGATTACAAACTATTCGTTAACAAATGATTTTAAGGTTCAAGAGGAATACATTGACTTTGACAGATAAAAGTACATTTCATCTGACAATAATAAGCATAGTGATAGAGGGAAATGAATCATAAATCTTAGGTCCTAACAGAGAAGAAAAAAAATTACATTTATGTATTTCATAGCTTGAAAGCTTATACAAATATTAAAGAATATAATATATTATGTAGCACTGAAATACCGTAAATGTCAAACCCTATCATATGCACTAAAATAATGAATTTAATTAACATAAATTTCGATTAGTTCTGTTGTTGTTAATGACACTTGGCAACGCCAAGCCTGCCCGTCACAGAGACTAGGCGAATGAAGTCAGAGAGAGCGTCTTCCACTTTTTCAATAGGTGGAAGTACTACTTTTGGCTCACAGATGGCAGCACCACATAAATCATCTAATTTAGAGATTGAAACCAGTGAAGACCCAATGCCTGGCTCCAACCACCCCCAGAGGTATTAATTTGTAATGGGAACATGGAGGACATTGCGACCCGACGGATTTAACGTGCCCCAGTCGCCATTAATGAACACGACGGATCTTCGGCTAAGCCAGGATTCGAACTCACCACCGTTTGGTAACGAGAACGATTCCCTAACCAACCAGGCCACCGCGGCCTCAAAAAAAAAAAAAAAAATGATGTGGAACGCTTCACGATTTTGCGTGTCATCCTTGCGCAGGGGCCATGCTAATCTTCTCTGTATCGTTCCAATTTTAGTATATGTACAGCCGAAGCTTGTACAAAGATTAGTTCTACTTTATAAACATGTAAAAAGTCGCAACATATTTAAGTACGCAACCCGTATTTTCTTTAGTATGGACGAATGAATTTTGAATAGAGAAATAGCTCCTATTTTTTTTAAACCGATGATGATAAAAGTTCCAGGATAATAATGAAATTTTATAAAATTAAAAATTCATAATGCTAATATCATTTTTTAAAGTTTTTTGCTAATATCATTTTCAAAAGTATAAAATTTTTTGGCAACTATATTCTGCTGCATTTCATATATATTTTTCATTGCATGCTTTGCACATATTTCATTACTTTGCTTATTTTTTAATGTGATTGTCTTTACTCCAACTTTGATATAGTTCTACTTCCTTTTATATAGACACTCTTCGGAGGAATAGCACGAATATTTTTAGATTTTTGTCCTTCGTGATTGTCACAAAAGATGTCCTCATGAAGACGTGGTCCTTATGCCTTTTCTCTATTTATATTATTTAGTTTTTCTTGATTTCATCATATTTGTATTAAATTGCATAATTTCTTCTTACAAAGGACTTTGATTTTTATGGCTCTTCAAATTAATTCATATTTTATTTATATTGGCATTTTTCTCAATAGCTGCTTTTTCGCTGGTTTGATTGTCGAGAGTGTTTGTTGGTTGTATTGTATTATATTGTATTTCATTGATTCTATTTACTTTCTATTTTCTATATATTGTATTTATATATATCTATAAATTTACTATTTTCTATATATTGTATAAGAATCGGTCGAGACTTGAAGAAAAGTAACATAACTATTATTTTATAATACATAAAAATATTTCGGGAAATATTGTCTACTAAGTAATTTTTATTAAAGAAACTAAAGAATAATCTATTTTCGAAACAATTGCTCTTAGTCCTTATCCTGACAGTAAATTTCCAATTAATTTCTTATAATCTTGTTATGAAATTGTCTTAAACATCAGACCTACTACTTTACCAATCATAAAAGAATGATTTTGTTAATTATTAAGGCTTGACTTTAATTCGTTCTTTGTCAATCATTAAAGACTTTAATTTTCAAATACTTAATTTAATTTAATAACATACTTAACTATTTGTATTAAATAAAATTGTGCACAATTCTTAATTCTTTTTAAACCAGTATTCTTTTTTTATGAAAATAGGTTTAGGGAATTGGATGAATATAGTAAAATAAATGCATCTGTATGTATTCTCTTGGGATAAATTGATAGTAAAACTGCTTCTCGAAAAATCCAACATGAAGGGTTGTGAATCTTCAATAAATGCGAAAGCCTTGAGGTCGCTTTTAGAGAATTATCGTAATGTATACAAGTGGCTGCCAAATATGCAAGAAACACTTTCTAGTATAATGTTTAAGGAAAAATGCTTAAGGTGGTTCAATAAGACAATTTTGACTGAAACCTCGTCTAATCCTCGATTTCTAGTAAGTTTAATAATTAAGTTTTCTGCATTCTTATAATTTGTGACTAGTGAATAACATCGATATTTTATTTATTAATGAGCTAATTTTATTTCAAAATATTAAATTTAGTATAGACCTCGTTTTGTGGTATGCTTTTTAGAAAATTACTATCAGAAATATTTTCACATTCACTTCAAATAATGAAACTGTGGTTTTATAAAATCAAATAATGAAACTGTGATTTTATTATTTATAGAGTTGCTATTAAGTAATAAGTTTATAGGGATACTTATTAAGTATCTATAGGATAAATATTTTTTATTAGCTCTTATAATAGAGAAGAAAAGTATTTCTTTGAGAATTTTTGATTGTTCCATGCATTCATTTACCTATTTTGTTGATTGACAAAAGTGGTAATGTTTTGTGGTGATTTTACAAAAGCGATTATAAAGAAATTATATTGCCAAAAATGGAAATGAAATCCAAATTAAATAATAAATATTTGAAGGAAATATAAAATAAATAAATGAATAAATATAATTTTCTATCTTTCTATTTCTGTTCCTCACTTTCTCATGCACACACCTATAATAAAAAGCCTATTAATTTTAAAGATCTAATATTTTACCAGCATGCTAAAATCTTTGGAATTCTTAAAGCATGAGTGAAAAAACCTTAAAATATCACTAATATCTCACATGGGGTTGTAAACTGGCAAAAATAAAATTATCGTCTGAGGAAGAAACAACGCTTATACCAAAGACAAAAAATTGGAAAAAAATAGCGGTGCACATCTTAGAAGAAGTACAATGAAATGAAAACAGGGTGAAAAATTTTGAATAGTACTAGCTCATGGGATATTTAATAGTCCACAATTTTCAGCTACGCATGTTTCACATCAGAGAAAGTATCTGACTAGATGTTGTGAATCTGAAATACAAGGCATGTCTTAAAGTCAACAAAGTTCTTAACACCACAACAAAAACTCAGTGTTCATAGGGTAAACCGAAAGTCGGAAAACGCAGCGATATCGTGATATCGACTCAGCCAGCTGATAGAAAATTGTAACATAATCCTGTTATCTCCGAATAATTTTTCTCATCTTTAAGTTAATGTGACAAAGAACATTTATTACATTTATAGCGCCATCTGTCTGTAAAATGTGAAGTCCTTACCTATGCATGAAAGGTTTGGAGGTCATGAATTTCCTGGGAGCATATGGGTGAAATTTGAATTTCTATCAATTAGTGGATAATTTGTTACTCTTGTCTTTATTTTCATAACTTTAAAAATCACTTTGTATGTAAATATTGCCAAACAATTTAGGACTCACGAGCTGGAATGCGCCGTTGTACATTTATTTAAAAATTTATGTACTTTCATGTAAGTGCAATAAATGCAATGAAATATACAATTGTGAAACATACAAATTATGATAAGATAATTTAATGAATGAAGCTCAGTTATCTGTTTAGTTACGTCATATACAAAATTAGTATTCTTTGAGAGAAAATTATAATTTTGATGCACTATTTGTATATTACCTTGGGGAGATTTACATGTATATTTTCCAAACGTATTTTCAGAAATAAATTTATTTTTTAATATTTTATTTATATTATTTTACGCAGACTTACTAATATTTTATTAAATTTATTTTACGGAGAAATATAATAGTTTCGAAATGTTTGGAACGTGTGAATACAAAAGAATTAAAAAGAATAGAAAATTCTTTATTTTCTGGAAAAAATTTTGAGATGTATTTTTCTTTTTTTTGTTAAAATATCAGTCAATAAAAACACGTTTGTCAAACAAAAACATGTTATGATCAGTCAATCAATAGCAAATGTTTAACTTAAAAAATAAAATGAGGAAAGATAAAATTAGAAATCATTCTCTTTATCTTATTTTCATTTCCGTGAAGAGGTTTTTATTGAAATAGTATTCAGATATTTTAATTAAAATGCAAATTTTAAAAGGAATTTTTCTATTAATTTCTCACGATAATAAGCTAAATAATAATAACTAAATTCATTACAGATCAATTATGTGTTCTAATAAAGTTTTGGTTGAAAATTTCAATACCATGCTTTCATAAATTTTCTGTCACCCATTAAGTTTGCCATCATTTTTCTGTTGTCAATTATTTCTACGTTTTTTCATTTAAAAATTATTTTTCTATTTGCCTGTCTTATTTTTAACATATACCTTGTGCGTTATGAATAAATTATTAGTTTCTGCCTTGAAAAGAATAAATTATTAGCTTAATAAATTTAAAAGTAAATTTATTCAGAAATGCTATATATTTAATTAAAGTTTATATAGTTAGAAATGGATACAGTTAATGTATTACGGTATTTTTATTTTCAGTAATTCATTCATTGAATTAAAATTCATCACTTTATACCTATACAAACACTTTGTGTGTGTAATTTATAACGAAATTTTACATTTTTATTTATGCAAAATAGTTTTTTATTCATGGACTTATATTTTGTAATTTAAGTCTGTAATATTTATAAAAAATATTTCAAGTTTAATTTGGAAATATCTAATCTCCATAAATTACATACCTAATCCCCATAAACTTAATTAGAAAAGCTGTATTTGTAACTTTTGTTTTCAATATTTTAGAAAAATATTTAATTTAACTATTAAAAACAAATGCAGAAAATATTTGGAGATAAATGAACTCTAACAAATGGATTTGAAAAAATGTACAGCAAATATGTTTGAAATAAATAAACTAATAAAAATTTTTTGGATTACTGGCTTGTTTTATTGCACAAACTAAAAATTTCATTTAACTTAAAATATAATCTCTTCATAAAGTTAATTATAAGAACAGTATATAAATATACTTTCGAAAATTTCGAACAATAATTAATTTAACTAATAAAAACAAATAAAGAAAATTTTTACAAGCTCTGATTATTTGTAACAAATATATTTTAAAAAACCTATGGGATTGGAAATAAATAAACTGTAAATCAAATGAATTGGATTGCTGATTCTTTTTCAGAACAAATCAAAATGAAGATGTTGATTAAAGTATTAAATATTTTCTAATGAGGACTTATATTTACTATAGAATATTATAATAAGATATTTATTTTAGCCATGTGAATAATATAGTTTATTTCTAGATTTCTTTAAATCCATCTTTCTTAAATAATATTTTAAATAACCTCAAACTGATTTTGTTTGAATATTAGAAGGTATAGTATAAAATATAATACATATTTGATAATTTCAAAAGATGAAATTAATTTTGAAGTCTAAATATTATAACAGTAGACTTATGTTACTTAAGAAAAAAAAATTATAAATATAAGCAGTAAAATAAATTTTAATTACTTATCATGGATTGTTTGTTTGCATTTAAAGAAATAATATATTTTAATTATAATAATATTTTGAGAATAATAGTTGCAGTTATTTGTGATTATGAAAAAATAAAAATAATTAAAATAAAAAGTATTTTAAAAAATTTTCAAATTCATAAGAATGAATATATATATATATATATATATTCGTTATTATTTTTAAAACTTAAATCTTAAACTAATAAAATTACTTCTACACATATCAATTTTCTATAGATATCATTTTCTCAATGAACACACACACATATATATATATATATTCATTGTGAAAGAAAGTTCAAAAGAGACTAATGTTTTCATATGAATAATATGCCCAGTTAGAAACTTCAAAATTTTAAAAATAGAATAATGTTAAAATTTACCCGTTTTTAAAATTTGCAATAGTCACATTTATATTAGTGTCTATTAGTGGCAATAGATGGCACCACAACACAACTGATTGTTTTTATGGATAATTATTCATAAAACATTAACTGATGAACGAAACCTTATCTTCAGTGCATAGGGCAAGCACATTTAAAGCCCTGTTTTATTTTAAGGCTATCTAGACATTTTATTTCTCTATTTTTTTAATAAGTCTCATAAGTTGGTGAATATAATTAATTTAATACATTTTTTTACTTATGTTTGTTGGATTCTTGTTTACTAACCAAAATGCTAATTATATAGAGGAGCGTGTCACTTTTTTCTGGAATGTAAGCTTAACTCATAACAATTAAATCTAAATACAGATTATTTCGATATTTAGAATAACACTGTAGATATCTGAATGTGTTGAAACAACAAAATGCATTTTTTTAGCTTTGATGTAAAATTACCTCAAGACACAATTATAGACGCTGACTTAAGAATAACATTAATTTTAATGATATGTCATTTTATTAATTAATTTTACTTCACTTAATAAAAAAAATTATAAGAATTATATTTAAGAAACGTGGTTAAAAATTTAGTAGGAATTAATAATAAAATGTACTTCAATGTTAGAAATAACATTAGTATTCGTTACAAAAAATGCATAACTAAAGAATAATCGCATTTTATTCAGTCAGAATTGGAAACTTTAACTTAAACAAATAGGATCAATTATTTAATAGTTTCTAAATTAATTTAGAAAAATAAATTCTTGTAAATTTCTCAAGTCATACTCACAAGTAGCAGTAAAACTTATTATTAATATTAGAATCTTGTGTTATGTTCAATTTATATATAACACTTACTCAAATTTGAGTTGATAGAAGTTAGATTTTGTAAAATTTGACTAAATTTTTTATAATCTAATAGAATTTTATTAATTTAAGTTTATGAACAATATTAAATTAAACTATTAATTGAAACGAAATTGAAAAAAAATGTAAAGTATATATGTGATGAGAAAAAATATCTGTAACTTCTTTTAAATTAAAAGTTAGAGATATTTTATCATTTATTTCAGTAGATATTTAAAAAAGTCATTCTTTTAAATTTAATTGGAAATTTCATAAATTTAACTAACAAAAGTTTGAAAATTATTTTCAAAGACACTTGCATAGTTATTAAGTATAAAATTTATGTGATTAAACTAAAAACTAGTCATTAGTAGCATTTGACTTTCAAAAAAATATTCATAATCTGAAGAATTGTTTTGCATTCTTCAATTCAATAAAATGACATTTTACTAGAAATCAGACAAGATTTGAACTCGAAATTCCATTGTGTAATCCAGTTGATTTATCACCTTCCTTTCGCCTATTCTGAAGATTCTGGAGCTGGTATTAATCAGTTCTAGCCTAAGCTGGAGAGTATGACGGATGGCAGGGTTTCTCCTTACCAATAGTCTAAGCTTTCCCTGAGGAATGGGGAAATGAACTGCAAACCAGCGAGTTCTGCACGACACTGTTATTGCAGTGCATCACTTACAAATGGCAAGCGATCATCGATAAATGTGTTGTACTAAATATTAAGACTCAAAAGATAATGTATTAGGTAAAATTGCGGCACATCAACCTTAGGCCAACAGTAAAAACTTTAAGCCAAAATTAAAAAAAAAATTGATTTCCTTATATTTCGAGAAAATTTTGAATGAAAATTCAAAATATTTCCTTAAAATTGTTCCTCGTTGTGAATTTAATCAAAAAAATACCAAATAGGCGGATTTAAAATATCCTAGTTATTGAACTATTGTATATTAAATATAATTTAATCTTTTTTTATGATTATGAATGAGTTATTTACAATATGAAATGTAATTTTTTTTTAAAGTGTTCCAGATTGCTCTACCTTCAATGGATCCTTGTTACAGAATGAAATGAATTGATATTAAGGCATGCAGTTAGTCACCAAAGAGGTATACTATCATCATTCCGAAAAAGGTTTTTAGAAGCAGAAACGAAATAAAGGACTTTTAGACTTGGATTGCCACCATAAACTATACCATTTCAGAAGGAGGATATTGCAACCACAACCTATTTTATATGTCATCATTAGTGAACATGAAGGATCTTCTTTTAAGTTGGGAACAAAAATCTTTATCATCCATAACAAGAGCGATATCTTTTTCAACTTGCCCATCATAGTCTTTAATAAGGTTACGTAATCCAATATCATCAATTGATTGTAGCGTTTGCTGCTTAAGTGTTGATATTTTACTGTGACATAGAAATAAGTTTCTCTGCTGGAAGCCTGAATATTCGATTCCGACCTGTGTTGTACAACATAATTGAATTATAGTGTTCATGGTGATTGGAAGATTCTGTTTTCCACTTATAAACAATGAATACTACCTGGAATTCATGAAATGTTCGCACTAAAGATGATTCGTCGTTCATTTTAAAATCACTTACCACTGTCCGGGCTCTTAGGCGGTAAACTTATTGGAGTCAAAATATTTGGACCAAATATTTTTCGTTATATATTTTTCTCAAAATTTTTCCTATTATTAAAAACTAATATTTTTTACGATATTAAAGAATTATCGAATATCATTCAGATAACATTTATTTATAATTCAGTAACAATACATATACAATAAATTATGTCAAAATCATTTAAAGAATTCTCAAAACTGACTTTTTAGTTTTACGCTAATATCATGACAATATCTGCATCATAAAATGTCAACATGTTCAAATTGTTTATATATATATATATATATATATAAATATATTTAGATCAATTTTTATATATATTTATTTATATATATATATATATATATATATTAAAATATAAATTGAAAGTAATAACAAGCCCTCCTTTTGATGGTTACTCTCACGTTTGAGAAAATAAACCATATAGAAAATATGGTTTATTTTTCTCAAACTTTAAGCAACAATCACGTGGGATTTAACAATTATCTTTAGATTTCTTTGTCATATGAGACGTTTTAAAACTACACTTCAATAACTTTATGTTAAAGCAGAATATATTTCTTTGAATATTTACTATTATCATTATATTTCTGAAAGAGCCAAACAATTTTTTGAATTCAGAAAATTCTTGGAATTTACTTTATAATTCTTTCCTGCTTTGACAATTGCAGAAAATTTAATCTTATCTTGGTTTTTCAAATTTTTATTTCTTAGAAAGCACATTTTGTCGAGAAAAAATGAAATATCCCATAAATAAAATCATCTTTCTAAATGTCAAATATGTTTCCACATTTGACTTTTGAGAAAGTAATAAATTTTAGCATAGAATTTTTCATTTATTCATAAAAAAAATCCTTCTTGCATTTTATTCTATATTATCATGTTTATTACCATGTATACAAGTGTCTTTTTATAAAATGTATATAAAATAAAACAATACAATAATTTTAAATAAACAAAATATGTAATTAAATTTGATTGCAATCTATGGTTTTCTTTTTAAATTCAAAGTTTATATAAAACTAAGTCTATCAAAAACAAATAATATATATTATTATTTTCTATTATGAAGGGAGAACTTTTATAATAATTGACATTTTTAATTTAGGGGCAAAATTTATTAATTTAACATGTTTTATGAGGTATATCTCTAAGCTTTTTAATTTACTATATAAATTATAAAAATCATAAAACTCGGAAAATTATAATACATTAAAATTTAAATTTAACTATAAGATAATATATATTTAAGATATTATACAAAATCAAGAAATTAACAAATATATTATTATTCCATATTATATATGCCATACTTTTGTAAATAGCTTTAATTTGTGTCTCTAGATGGCGCTTAAGACAACAAAAGAATGTATCTTTAACAATATGTATATCTCGGTATTATTAGGTATTATTTAAAAAAAAATGAGAGTTAAGTAAGATAAATAAAATCAATATGTTATTATTTTTTACTTTCTCATCAAATTGTAAGGTGTTGGTAGATGAATTGATAATTCTGGTTTTCATTTCTACACTTCCTAAATTCAATTCTCATTGCGAACACCTAGATATGTTTAGTTCTGCTGTCTTCCCTATGTTCATCATAGGTCTTCCCTATGTTCATCATGAGAACTAACTAAATTAGTGTTTTTGAATGAAAACAATTGAGAAAGAAATCTAATATCCTTAAAATTGAATACGAATGACAAAAAGCTATTCTCTTGATTCGTCTAAAACTTACAACGCATTAATAATGCTATAAATTATCAAATCTGATATCATAACATTACACATGTAAAGTGACTTTGAGAACATTTGTGGGAAAAATATATATTATATATTTACTGTTTGTATATATTTTCTCCACAAGGGCAAATGTAAATGATTGTTAAAGTATCAGGGTCTTATATATTAGGTTGGGGAAAAAGTAATCAATAATTTTTTCGGTAGACGTCTGTAGTGATCGATATCTCGTGAGGTATCTATCAAACAATTTCAGATTTATGCTCGTTGGAAAGGGGACATTTGACACTAAAATATCCTCTTGCGGTTTTTTGTTTGATTAATTCAGTTACGAGAACAAAGTTTTAAAAATGGAAGACAACAAACAGAAATTTCGATACATTTTCGTTTTTCTCTTGTAAAAGCGAAAAAGATAGCCGGGTGACTAAAATTGTGAAAGGTGTTTATCGTCCTATATAAGACTGTAACAACCAGTTACGTACAATTTTTGTCTCATCGATTCCGTTTGGGTATTTTTGATGTTAGAGATGCACCTCGCATGTGGAAACAAAATCGTCGAAAATTTCTATAAAATATTAAAAATGATCGAAATTAACCGCATATCTGCAGTTAAAAGTGGTTTAATGTCTGAAGTTAACCGCATTACGTGCGGTTCACTTCGCATGTCTGCGAAGTCAACCGTACGTAACCTAAAAATCCTAAGTAACCTAAAATCCTAACCTAAAAATCAAGACCTAAAAATCTACATGAAAGCTGTTTCAAACCTCTTTACAAAGTGAATCCAAAAGAAGTTACAAAAAGTTCACGTAAAAATAATGGATTTCTTTTTCCCCAAACTAATATAATACCCGGATCTCATAACAATATTTTCAGAAATAAATCATTTATGTAATTGAGGATATTAAAATTGCGTAATCAATTTTGTTAAATTTGTGAACAGGTTCTTAATATTAATTTATTTATTAGAAAAATAAAAAGGCTATACCTGAATCCAAAATAGCTCAAGAGTATAATATTTAATAACTTCAGAGGCATAAACATTCTGCAGAGCCAAAAAAGCAGCAGATTTCTAAATCAAGCATTTGTGTACGAGGCCTCAACTTATCTTGGCAGGATTCCTTTTAGAGCGAAACATTTGATTATAATTATAATTATTAAAACGTTTCTCTTTAAACTTCTTATCTGTAGGTAAAAAATTTAACAAGTTTATTCTTTTTATAAAATTAATGTTAATTAATATACATGGGGGCATACATACATACATACATTTTACATACAATGTAAAATATGTTATTTATCACATAATTAATTACTCTAATATAATATACAAAAAATATTCGATAAGATATTAATATGAAGTTCGCCCTGAAGAAAATTTTCACTTTTTAAAATATGTCTCAATAAATCAGCTCAAAAGGATAAATTTTAAGACCATTTACCAATCCCTTTTGCTCTGTATGATTTTTCTTAAATCAAAACTATAAGGATGCTAGAAGAGACAAAACATAATCTGTTCAACAATTTCTAATGGCTTTCAAAGGATTTTTAAAAACAGAAAATAAAGTTTGAAATAAATAAAAAGAAAACATAATGAAATGATATGAAAGTTTTATTAGGGAGTCTAGAAATGGGATATGAGATAAAAGAGACTGTTATTTGGCCATTGAAAAATAGTAAAAATAGTAGTACAAAAGGAAAAAATCATATTCATATACATATGTATAAATGTGTAAATTCTTTATTTAAAATGCATACCCGATGAATAATTGAGCAAATTAATAAAATAATTAATTAAATTACTTAAAAAAATATTTTTATAGAACTTTTAGTTTTTTATTTGCTACTTCCCTGTCATTTTTGCACACGAATATTAATTTAATCGGAACCTACATATCGATTTCTGTTCTTAACTATTCCAAAGATCAATTCCTGAGGTAGCAATCGAAACTATAACCTCTTTATTTAAATGCTAGATGAGAATATTTTGACTGGAAACTTGCTTAGAATATTTAGAGAATTTTAAAATAGTTTCTGCTTAGGATATATTATAATGTGCATTATGTATTTAACATTAGAAATTTCTGAAAGGTCTGTATTTATTTTTACACAATGCGGTTAAAATTCCATTTTCCTTTAAATGAACAAATTTCATATAAAAAGTTCATTTCAATTTTTGTAAGCTTAATTTTAGAATAAGCTCATTTTTTTTAGTAAAATACAATCTTTGCAACAAAAACATATAAATGTAAATGTAA
>JAPDSC010025091.1:0-10849 GCA_026290005.1 Latrodectus geometricus
CTACTCTCTGAAGAGCTAATCCCACTGACACATTGACTTGTTTTTGATGGGTGGACAAAATTGTATAGTCAACATTATAGGTGAAAACGACTATTTGCTTAATTCAGAAAACAATTATAAGTAAAATAAAGTGACGTACACATGATCTCAACTGTAACAAAAGAAACAACCACTTTATGGTTAAAAAAAAGGAACACTAACTTGTTTATTTAGTAACATAGACTCATATTTAATAAGATTGATATAACCACTTTGGTAAAAAGAAATTAAATAGGTGATTACTATTGAAATATATGAAGGACTCAGAGTGGTTCTATGTATCCTTAGGGAAAGTGAAACATTTATTTTGACGTCAACGGATAGTTTTATAGCCGAATATTCTATGACGTTAGTCCATGCGTAGTGGAAATGTTTCCGGGACATTGTCTTCCAAAGTGGGCCGTATTCACACATCTCGTGTAAGTGAAATAAGAATTCCCATTCACTTATCCCAATATATGAGACGAGCCGACATGCTAGTTAGTGCCCTGGCTTCTGTTCAACAGCACGTAGGTTAGTAACTTGTAGTGATGCACTTTGTTCCGGTCTCATAAGCTCTCGTGTGAAGAAAGATGCATTTGAGAGACGAACGAGACTCAACTGCCTGCGTACTTCATATACTGGGCTCTTCAAGATATATAGAAACTGTTGGGGGACGAAGCAGAAAATCCCCTATACTTGACCTGCCATCCTCTCAAAGAATATTGCGATTACGACTTATTTAACTTTGTTTTGTCGACTTTAGTGAACATGGCGGAAATTTATTTGAACCGGGTTTCGAATTCACTCTCTTTGGATAATGAGAACGACCCCGTAACCAACCAAGGCACCACAGTTTACAAAAATATTGTTGCACCAGTATACTTCCCTGTACTTAGGTCAAGTATTAGGGTTTTCTGCTAGCTCCCTGCGTCTAAAGGAGGAAGACTTCCATCTAACTACCAGAAACACGCTGTTGTCTGTCACCCCCAGAGGTATCATTTCACATGGAGAACAAAGCAACGATGATCTATTTATGCACACTGTTCAATAAAGGCTGGTGGAACACGCTAAAGGAAACTGAAATGTCATATACATTTTCCATTCTTTTGTAATGATTGGAATCGAACTCGACATTTTCCATTTCGAAGAATATGGTTTTATCATTTGGCTGAGTGAGCCCACTACACTGATTATCATAAATTAAAGAAAAATCACATAAATGACGGTAACGCAAAAAGTTATTTGTGAAATTTAATGAAACTTATTATACAACACAAATGAAGATAACATAAAAGACCAACGGCTCTGCCAATGGAGTGACGTGAGTGGGTTACAGTACTTCGGTGTTAAGTTTTACTTTCATGCGCATGACAAATATCTATCATCGGCATTTGTGATATCACGTGGCCGTCAGTGGCTGAACCGCCTGGATGTCGAGCCAGGCGTTTAGAAGTTGTTGCCCAAATTCTACGAATCCAAGACTGACTCTATCCACTATTGTATGTTTTTGTCCTGCCTTTAGTCTCCCAATAGCTTGTCATCGAAATATTTCGGTCAAATGATGCCTGGAAGCCATTGTTCCAATTTCCTTATACCAGATTTCTAATTTCAGACACGCACCGACAATATCCACCTTGTTCTGAGATATAAATTTTTATGCTCTTTGCAAATGACTTATTCTGACAACAGCACCACTATTTTGCATAATGTCATATTGTTTAGCTGTTTTTACTTACCAAGATATTCAAATTGTATTGAGATTGATATATTTTTGGAAGAGTTATGACTATTTTTGTGATTTTTCTTTAATTTTTGGTAACCATGAACGTATTCGATTTTTTTTTTTTTTTTTTTTTTACTAAGAAAATGAATTTATGATATGTAAAATTATACAAGAATTAAAAAAATATATCTAAATTATACTAAAAGAAACTCGAGAGATCTTTTACCGTTCTTCAAAAAGTCAGCTGTTAAATCAAATGCCTTAGTCTGGAAATCAGTTATTGAAGAATGAAATTGCACTTTCGACTAGTATTCTACCAAAATTCGAGTTGTATAACTTTTTATATCTTGAACGCGGATCTTTTTTTAAATTTCTGCTTCATCTATTAGGCTCGAATTCGGATATCTTTAACTTACTGAACAATTAAGAATGCTGGAAGTGGAGATAGTCTATCGTATTTTCAGTTTTTCTTAGTCCATTAAATTTTACTTTTCTTTCGTTGTGAAAAAAATATTGCGACTGCCTTTAAATCTCAAAAAATGAACAATCCTACAGGCTTATGTTTACGCATTAAAATATGTCGGCTCCATTGGTTCAGAGTTGGCAGTTGAATGGTTTCCTCTCTGATCTGCGGTTTAACAGCACGCGGATTCGATTCCCATTCAGGCAAAAGTGTTTTTAGTAATTCGGAACCCCCTTTAAACAGTTCATCCTAACCTCGTGTGAAAAAGTGACTGTTAATCGACAAACAAAGCTCACTAAACCTATTTTAATGAACCACTTTTATTCAGCTAATTACATCCTATGTCGAAATCTTTTATTTCTCTTTGTAATATTTACCATTCTCCAAGTAATCTTTTGTTGAGTGCCAGCCAGGCTGGCAATAAGAGGTGTGCTGCTCCATTTTCCCAACTGAACCGCAATTCGGTGAGGAGTCCGACTTCTTCAGTACACGCATGTCATAGGCAACCGTTTATAGCGGGGAGACAACCTTCATACAAGAAAAGGATAAAGACAAGAGAGCGATAAAGTACATCCATGTCCGAACTGGGATTTGAACCCAAGACCTCCTTATCCACAGTCATTCACGCTGACCACTCCAAGCAATTTAAAAATATTTATCATCTAATTAAAATTAAAGTTTGTTTCTAGTAAACTTATGCTTGTAGATTTGTCAAAATTGTTCGGAAACTGGCCAACATTAATGGTAGTCAATTTAGTCCTTAAGTTGTTATTTTCGTGTATCAATCTGGTAGCTGAAGGGCTACGTCTCTGTCCTTAAAATCAACTGTTCATGGGTTTGATTCCGACTTTTATCGTGAATAGAAACCTTAGAGCCTCAGATCCAGTTTAACTCTTGCATACATAAAAACCACCACACCAGGTTGTTCACGCATTTTTGTAATGAGTTTGCAAAGATATTAGAAAATAAAATACTTATTTAATTATATATGTTCAATCTGATAGCCCTTTCTCTGTATTGTCATTTCTTAGATAAAAATCCTTTTCTTAATATATCAAAGCTAATATAGTTCCACTTTTCCTTCACAATCTTCAGAAGTACATCAGCAATGTTTTTATGCCTCTTATAAAGAGCTTGTTTTAAAAGTCTAAATGCACAGTAATCCATAGGTGAAACATCACGGGACTTGGATGAAATGTCCCGTGATGTTTCACGCTCTCGTTGAAAGTAATAGCCTCAGTTAAGACATCAACGGTAAGGAAACACAACTGGCTCCAACATCTCGAAGATGAAGCTCTGTCTGTTTCAATGAACGGCAATGCATTCTATAAGGTGAGAGAGTGATATCTAATACCGCCCTATACCATAATACCCGGTGCAGGACCAGTGTGGTGGTGCAGACAGAAGCGTGACTCATCAATAATGACAATTTCATTCCCTTCTGCAGTCCACATCTTTCTTTCATTGCGATCTTGCGCCATAAAACCATCCAACCAAAATTATTTCATCGCATCTTCGGCGGCGGAGACGTCTGTGGTTCTACGTCAAGAGTAGACGAAGTAATAGACGTATTGCGGACAGACCACTCTGCTGTTAACGGTGTCGAATTGTACGCGCATATGACGTTGAATGTGCTGTGCTGTTAAACATTGAATGTATCTGAACGATCCGTCATTGCTATACCCACAATTTGCCTTTCATCACTTGAAGTGGTGCACTGAGGTGGATGCGATCGAACGCGTCGGCCCGTCGTACCCAACGATCACATATCCGCTTTACAGTTGTTTGGTTTCGTCAAACACCACCACAGATTTCCCTAAAAGGTTATCCACAATCTCGATAGGCAACTATCCTCTTCCTGTGCCGTACTCGGATGCTTGATGGAAAAATAATCACTGTTTTCTACGTGGCATAATTGAGCCTTAAAATAAAAGAATACAAAAAAATGAACTTGAAATCTCTGAGTCTTAAATAGCGCGGTTACAAGTTAAAGTACATACTTTCTAAATATTGGATTGTTCGCACATCACGTGCGCCTGTGGGGCACGTGATGTGCGTTTGTGCTGAAATTCTAATCATTTGCATGTCTCACCTCTGCATGTAGAAAATTTCATGCTATTGGCAAGCTTCCTTCAGGGTGTTGCATTTACGGTGGCCAGCAGTGTATTTAAAGATTTTACAATTGTTACATGTAAAACATGAGATGAGACTTTAGATTTAATAAGATGTGTACGTAGGTTTGTTGAGTATACATTTTTTGACTTTTTTTCAAAGAAATGTAAATTTTGACATTTCTTTCCTTCCATATTAATTATGTCACTCATTTTACGTATAGAAATTTAAAAATCATGACTTTCACATCTTTTTTTAAAAAAAATAATTAAGAGTATTTTTCTTTGTATAGCGATAAATATGTAACTTTGATCCATTGTTTATTTTTCTGCAACGTTTTGAGGCTAAAATTTTCTTAATGGTGCAGCCCTATAACAATTTGATCCTAATTACATTTTTAATTTTAAAATTTTATTTTAACTTCATGGAGAAAATTGTACTTGGTGTTCACACATGTATGTAACCTCTTTGTAGCGACAAACCTATTTTCGTAATGTATGTTAAATGGCGTATCCAAAAGCATTCCGATCGCTAAATTTTGTGAAAATCTGACATTAAGTATTAGGTTGTTTCGCGATAGAAGTTTCGTTTTTCCCACCTGGTTAAATTTTTTTACTAGTACACACCAACCGTTTTATGAGTGTGTGTAATCAAAAGTATTTGTCTAGAATTGACAATATGCAATTCAATAAGATGTTAATTCGCCATGCATTTTTCATTTTACAAAAAAATGAAATTTCTTTCCGAACAATTCAATATTTAGAAAGTATGTACTTTAACTTGTTGTGACTGCATTATGAATTTTATAAAGTAAAATTACTTCCCTACTTATATTTTCATTTCATTAATTACTTTATTATCGATGTCAAATGTTGTTATCGTTTGATTTGTGAAGCTATTGTGTAAACACTTATTCTGTGAAAATAGCGAGTTTTCAGAGCTGAGAAATAAGTAAAATCTAAGGCCCATATTTGATATTGTTGGCGCTGAAGCTTAAATCAACCGTTTCGTAATTTCTAGTTGAATGGAACTACAGGTGTCGAATTACCATAAGCTCATTGGGTTTCTAGAACATTTATATAGGAATGTTCTAGAAACCTTAGGAGGAATGCTATAGGTACTACCAGAGGCTGAAAGACCAGCCTCAGTGAGTCAGATGAAAATTAGTCAAGGCAAGGAAGGATTTACAGACACTTGAGTCTCCAACACTGTAAGTTTTGTGTCTGTTTATGGAAGCTGTATAGATTTTTAATCTATAAAAGCATCAAGCTAAAGACTTTTGTTGTCAATTTGTGGATAAGAGGGCTGCGTTTCTTTAGAAGAAATTTTAATCTTTCTTTTTCATAGGGCGTTGAGGATGTTATGCAGAAATAACTCGTAACAATATTTTGGGTTCTTATGCATTTTCAGCTATTAACAGGAATATGCACCGCTCACCCTGTCTAGTGATCAATATCCCTGACTGTGGATAGGGAGGTCCTGGATTCGAATCAAGGTTCGGACATGGATGCATTTTCTCTCTCTCTCTCCCGTATATGTCCTTTCCTTGTATGAAAGGTTCCTACCATATAAACTATGGCATGTGTGTGCTGAGGAAATGGAATTCAACACCAAATTACCGTTCAGTTGGAAAAGTGGAGCAGCGCACCCCACACTACCAAACTAACTGCCTCAAGACAACAACATATTTGATTATATATGGTTTAACCTAGGCCTTTTGACGCCAAAAAATGCAGTAAAATTAATAATGGTATATTCGTCTATAAATATCCCAAGACATGGGACAATACAAAATTTTTTGTTATTTTTCTAGCTTAACTGCTGGAAGTAAAAAAAAATATAATGCACTTTTTCCACATCCCATCTGTGAAATATTTTTTAAGTAATATTTATCAATTTTATTTAAAGTAAAATCTAAAAAGTGTGAAAATATATTGTTGAAAACAGTTCAGTTGGAAAAGTGGAGCAGCGCCATCTCATATTGCAAGCCTAGACAACAGGAATACGCAAATTTAAAATCCTAAATAAAATAATCTAAGAAAAAGGCAAAAAAAAATTGGTATCTTAATTCTTCAAAGTCATCCGTTTTGAATTGAGAAAAACATAAGTTATTTTTTTATTTTAGTTTATCTTTCAATTAAACTTCTTTTTCTCTGCTACAGTTCTTATGTTTAATGTTTTGAAGCACTCTTTGCAAATGCTGAAATGAACTTCTTGAGTAACCTCAATCATTTTAATTAATTATAAAACTCAGACACAATAGTAAATATGGCAATTAAAGCTCTGGTAAAGGAAGTTGCGTAGATGTGTGTGCTAACGAAGCAAAAAGTATATGACTCCAGTCTATTTCATTGTTACTCTCGTATGGAGATATTCAAAACTTATTTTTTTATCGTCAAAGCGGCAAAATGGTACCAGAATCAATGTCTTCTTTTCAGTACTTAGTTTTAAGTGTACTCGATTATATATATATATATATGCATGCTACTGGAAAATATCTATAATGTAACACAACTGAGATGAATTTAATTTTGTGAATGAGTGGCGGAAGTTATAACCAAGTTTTTGGTTGTTTTTTCACTCAACAGACATATTTATAGATAACATAAATATGATAATAAATGTCATAATAACTATGCCTATAAATCTTTAATTATGTAGAGCCTATGTTACTGAAGATTGATTAAGGTTTTCTTGAAATAACACCAAAGCATATTCAACGAAATAAAAGAATTTATTTTCTTTCGATTTAAAAATGGCGAGCCATTTTCTTTTTCAACCCCTGACAAGTACAGGAATGTTTTCTCATCTATTCGAACAAGATGGTGCCGTTCCATTTGATGACACCCTATCTGGCAGCCGGATAGTTATCGTTTTATTACCTTTGTTTTAACAAGGACACCGCGGCCTGGTTATTTAGGGCGTTCGTATCGTTATCGGCAGGTAGTGAGTTCGAGTCCCGACCTAACGATCCATCTTGTTCTCTAATGGTGGCTCTGACATATTAAAATATGTCATGGTCACAATGTCCTTTAACTGAAATGATGAATCTGGGGGCGCAGGCTTAGTATTGGAGAGTCTTCTGCTTCTAAATGACGAAGCTTCCCACTTTGCTGCTGTTATCTAATTGGTAGAGTTCAACTCAGAGCTAGCAACTGGGAAGCATGCTGGTGCAACAACAACCTTGGTTTCAACAGTTCGAGGTTTCGAGCCTCATTTTGGACACGACTATTTTTGGTGGTTCGGTAAATATTTACAGCTGTAGTTCCCGATATAAGTAATTGTTAAATATAGGATCTTCCCTTCAACAAGTCGAATTCCCACTTCGGTGTTAGGTGTTTGCAGTGGTTGAGAAATCCACTTCAAACCTCTTGAGCAAAAATGACTGTTGAATGACTAAGAAACCCAATTGGTTAATTTAAATTCTTGATAAATTTACATTTATGTTATGTGGAACACATCATGAAAAGCTATGTTTCAACGAGATAATGCACGACCATACGTTGTAAATATTGAATGGACCTTTTAATACAGAAAAAATTTGGTTATTGCCTTAGTTAACACGTTCTTCAGTTCTCAACCAAATAGAAAACTGGGTCAATAAGATTGCCAAACGATGCATTCCCTATCATATGCCAATTATTAAGGGCAATGATAATGTAAAATGCGTTGAATTTAATTGCCCACATAGAAAAGTACTATGAAAACTGAATCAAACAGAAATTATAAACATATAAATGGGTTTATTGCTGGTAGAGGTAGTTGTTCTGAGCCTTAATTTATTAGAATCTATGGTTCCAAATTTCTTGAAATTATAAACCCTTATTATTTATTGAAATATATTTGTCGAATATCTTCATTATTTGCTGTTTTTCTGGTGTAGCAATTTTTTAAGGTTAATAGTGTAGATACATTTAGAAGTAACATTTGAAATATAGGTTTGAATCACATTTGAAGCAGCTGCCGAATAATGTAGCGGTCTGGCCTTCGATTCAACAGATCGTGAGTTCGATTTCCATTTCGCGTTTGGGTGTTTTCTTCACACTTTGAATTGAAAATTTCATGTGCAAAAAATATTCTTGGATTGGCTAAATCCTCTTATTTTGAATTATAACACAGGGAAAAATATGAAGTAAAATTCGGGATAAATAAAAATTAAATGAATTTTATTTCCGGATGTGGATGATTAATTATGAAATAATTACCATGTTAATAATTTCGGTTACATTTTCTTTTTTTTTCTTTTTGATGAGCGTACGTTTAAATGATGAAGGAAATTATTATTCATTTAGATTGAAAATATGTTACTTACAGAATATTTTATTTTTCATCACAATTATCATCAAAGAAGTCTATTAATTAAAACGGTAACTTAGAATTCTGATTCTTGCAAGTGAAGATATTTATTATTTTTTTTTGTTTATATAATTATAATGAGAGTTCAATTAGCACTATTCTTAACCTTTTTTTTTTTACGGTTGGCATTGGGTCATCAACCCTTTGCCACAACAAGGCCGGAAACTGCTGCTCATTTAGCGTTACCCGGTGGGCACCTGTGAACCAAGGAAAGGAGACGAATAGCATTACAAACGTCGCACCACCACAAACCAGTTTAAAGGGTGGGCCATATTTATTCATCCATCATCTAAGGAAAGGACAAGAAACAGAGAGAAAGAGGAAGTACATCCATGCCCGAGTCAGGATTCGAACCCATGTCCTCCCCATCCGTAGTCAGGTACTCTAACCACTAGATAGGGTAGGCGGCACTCTTAACTTTTAAGTATGATCTCTTCTATTTAGTGATATATCATCACAATTTTTAAAAAATTATAACAAAAATTTAAATTCTTTATTTTTTCAGTATTAGGTAAAAATGATGAAAATAACCTAATTATGATGAAAATAACCTAATTAAATTATAAAAAAGCTAAACACATAATTTTGAAATTCACAAAAATGATTTACATAACCTATGTTTTTTTTTTAATTATAGTTCACTCGTATGATAATCACATTCATATATACTTTAATCATATTTAACAAATGTTTCTGGGTCAGGATTATTTTACCGTAGTGTAAATATTTTTCGTTAAGTAAGTACTTAAATTTTGCAGACAAATACATTACCATATTTTCCTACAGTAAATAAAATTCAAATAAAGATTTTGAAACTTTTTGAATTCTTCTTGCAATGCATTTTCGATTCTTTGGTCTAATGTATGTATTTTTAGTTATAAAATTCTGATTTGTATGTGAAAAATAGAATATGATATATCAAGTATATATAAAATGAGAATGAATTGATAGACAATGTTTGCATTTCATTTTTCAACCTTTCTTAAAATTAGTGTTTGTATGGAATCAAAAGAAGTATATGTCGTAAGTTATATTTTATTAAGGTACCTCTTTTGTTTTGAAGATTTTGTTCATTATTTTTGTTTTATGATTGTTTTTCAATTGATTTATTTCATTAAGTTCAGCTAAGCTTAAAAGAAAGACAACTACTTATGTTTTCTTAAACCTCGAAACTATAAAAATATTTTTTTTTTTATAATTTCGAGTTTTAAAATTTAGATGCCACAGATTTTGTTGAAATATTTTCAAGAATAGTAATACTTTCTCTATCCTACGGTTGTTTTTGAAGTAATGTTGATATTTTTGAAGATGGACCGTAATTTTGAATTTTCTATATGATGTATCCTTTTTTTTTTGTGGCGCAGCTTGTGTTTTTTGGACCTTGCGCCAGAAAACCCAACCAACCAACGATGTATCCTTTTTTCTGTTTACTTAATTAAATAAAGTTACATTTCCAAGGTCTCGTTACACTCACACACACGTCACGCTGTAATTCACAATAATGCGTCGTTACCTGCTTTCTTCTGAAATTATTATATTGGGAAACTACTTGGAAGAGAGTGAAATGATAAGAACCCTTACTACAACAGATTTTAAGATAATACTTAAAAAAAGCATTTTCACTCTATATATTTAGATTTTCGAAGATGATGCTATTTCTAAAATGTAGGAAAGCATTTTTATCTCATTGGCTGTTATCTATTCCTATCCTATAAAGCAGACATAAAGAAAACACCTTAGCTCTTATTTTATTACGTGAAATTTCAATTATTCACTAGTTTCTCTTTTAAATTTTATATTGAAAGAAGCAGAAATCTAATTTATAAATATATGAAATTATTTTTAGTAAAAAATTAAATGACATGGTTGCATTAGTATGTAATTTAATATATTTCGACAGATTTCAATTTTGCAGACAAATTCTACAGCAAATTTATTCTTGGTACTTATTAAAACTTTTAATTAGTATTGAATTTATACTGCCTATTAAAAATTATTATTATGTATTTGGTATAGTAGGTCAAGATTAAAAAAAACAAGACATATTTTTTAGAAAAACAATACCGATTCTAAAGTTATAAGCTTTTTCTTAGAATTTCTTTTAAAGAGAATAAAAATTATTTTCCTTCAAAAGCAAAACAGAAAATATGTTTAGAGGATTCTCCCCCCCCCCC
>JAPDSC010025091.1:10949-27373 GCA_026290005.1 Latrodectus geometricus
TGTTTAGAGGATTCCCCCCCCCCCCCCCCTTCTTTCACTAACTGTTTACTTTTATTAACATGCGTAAATTTGAAGTGTAATTTTAAACAAAATATCATTAAATGTACATGGTGCAAAAATAGAATCATTTGGTATAAAAAAATTAAATATTGTGTATTTATAAAGCCCTTTCATGTGTGGAAATGGGTAATGGGTTGTCCGGAAAGTTCGTGCCGATATTTTAGGACATTTAAAACGCAGCTCATTTAAATTGATATACTTTTATTAAATTATATAGGTACCATTCTGCTCCACAACCTTTCTCCATCCTTCTTGTAGCTTGAGAATTCCGTCCTTCCAGAACCTCTCAGATTTTTCGGCAAAACAAATGTGTCCAAATGAGTTTTGATTTCAACCAAAGAATAGGAATTTTTCCCATTAAGGGAAATCCTTCATCCAGCATCCTCGCCATAAACAGCGCATATCTTATTTGCCGCTTGTGTGGCATTTTTGCCCTTTCGGAAAAAACAAAGCATTCAATGCCTATAATGCACTTTATTTGCCACCCTATTCTAAGGCGTACAAAACTGATAAAAATGAACGAATCGTAAAACAACTTTTTTTTTTTAACTATGGCTGAAGCTATCTCTTTTAGATTATGTACACGTCATTTGGTTTCAATAATTGTGATATATTTAGTCAGGTTCCTTGCGTTACCTACCCAATCTTTTTGGAAAGAAAGCGCTTCATTTTGAAGTAATCCGAATGAAAAGTAATTTTAATGCTACACAAAGCTGAAAATTGGTTTTCATGTATTCTAATTTCTGAAGGAGGAATGTTTAAAACCTTTAATCAATCAATCAATCTACCATCGAATTTATTGTACACAATATAGACAATATTTTAAGAAAATACAATATACTTTATTTGAAGAAAAAGGACCCGAATACAGATATTTACTTCAGAAAATCTTAATTTCAGAAATGTATCGAATATTTATGCTTGGAGTTCTGAAATATTATTTAAACGATATAATCACGTGATATTTTACGAAATTCTTCTTTTATTTTTATTGTCTCAAATTTTAAAGGAAGCAGCCTCCCAAACCTATCTGGTGGTTAGAGTACCTGACTACGGATAGGGAGGACCTGGGTTCGATTCCCGGCTAGGGTATGGATGTACTCTCTCTTTCTGTGTTTCTTGTCCTTTCCTCAGATGATAGATGGATGTGGCCCGCCCTATAAACGGGTTCGTGGTAGTGTGGCGTGGGTGATGCTATTCGTACCTCCGTGACTTGTTACACAGGTAATCACCGGGTAACGATAAAATGAGTAGCAGTTTCCGGCCTTGTTACGGCAAATGAGAGTACTCAAGGGTGCTCGCCATTAGAAATAAAAAAAAAAAATTAAAGGAAGCAAATACTTCCGATTTGAAAATATGATATCCTCCATTCAATTAAAAGAAAAAAACTAGAATTTTCATCGATTGTACTTAGAATCTTTTGAATAGAGGAAATTGTATTCGGCTGTTCGGAAAGTTATTTCGTTTTATATGGAAATGAAAAGCGTATAGCTAATAAATATTAAATTGTCAATTCTAGTACAATAGCTTTTGCCATCTTTTTAGTCTTAGCATGATTTCATTCTCATAAAATGGTTGGTTTTCTCCAGTAAAAAACTGCAAAATGAAATGACTTTCTGAACAACCCAATAAAATATTAGCAATAAATAAAACTAGTTTTTGGAGTTGAAAAATCTAAATGGATTCGTGAAGCTGCGGTAAAAATATTATCTATCGCAGAATAACCCATATGCATCTATCAATGTAAATTTCACAACACGTTGCCGTTCAATATAAATACCTTATGTAATATTTACTAATATTATGAAAGATGAAATCAAGCTATATATACCTGGGGACAAAAGTTTGAATGTGGACTAATGGTCGGACAGCATTCTTCAGAACGAGATACCATCGGTTTGATCCCGCCTGGTGTTAAAGTAAAGAACAGATTTTAGATGGATGTTGCTTTTTTGCGTTTCTGCATGTACTTCTGACGGGGTGAGTGCTTCGACATTTTTTTGGCCTTTCCCTTTTTTGTGACACGTAAGTATAGCCTACAACCTATAAAAAGCATTTGTCGCGGGCGTCAAAAATGCCTTGCAATACCTTTTAGGCCGTAAAACTTTGTCAACAACATAGTGTCAAACTATCAAAAGAAATTACATTTTTTTATTTACTTTTTTATCTTACACCTGTCTTGATATCTTTGTCAGCAGGACAATAAAATGATGAATCATAACAAGAATTAAAGTTGGCTTCCATAGAGTTGTCATCAAAAAACATTACAACAATGACGCAGTGCCTGAGGTGGTCACCACCCATATCCCTCTGGTGGCACGCAGATCAACTAGACGAATCCCCAATAAGAAGTAAATGCTTCCGTAAGTATTTATGTCCAATAAGCAAACGGAAGCAAGCAATTCCCAACAGGCATTGAAGTTGCGGTGACTTGATTAGTTTGCTCTCGTTATTGAAAGGTTGTGGGTTCGAATCTCGACCCAGCTGAGGAGATCCGTCATCTTCAATGATGGCGGCTGGGGAACGTTTTTGGGCAAAATGTGTTGGTCGTAATGTCTCGTACGTGAAGTGATGCCTCTGGAGATCGTAGGCCAAATCTGGAAATTTTCTGCGTGGTTCTAAATTACGATGTGAACAATCCATTTTCGGATAACGATGGCTCAATGTATAATTTGTCACAACTTTTGTCCCTTGTTAGACTGAAAGATGAAATTTTTAAAATCCACATAACTTCAATATTTTAAATATAAATTTATTGTTAGACAAACCGACTATTAAGAAAATTTTATCATTAAAGTACAAATCAAAAACCGGAACCGATAGTATCAGGTTTCCTTTAATTTGAATCTGAATTTCGAGCTCCTATAAGGAATCACGTGTGCAAATTCCGAGCTGCAATTGATTAAGAAAATGAAAACATTTAATTAGAATAGTTAAAAGTTTTTAATGTAAGTTATTCATTTTTAGGTATACATTTTTCAACTGTAGATATACATAAATGCACCTTAACCAAATATTTTCAGCATCATGGTCTTATATTGTGTTTCTGCTATCTGGATGATATTCTTTGAGTCTGCATCTGTTTTTGATGTACTTTTAAGCATTTTTCATAATTATGTATTTTATGCACTTTTAGAAAATGTTCAAATTGTTAAAGTTTGAGAATTTTTAGACCTTTTATCACTGAAATTGCCAGGATAGCTTTTTTGAAATATACAATATATTTGTTTGTTAGTTTAAAATCTAATTATATTAAATGTATAAATTGACTTATAAAGAAAGATATTTTTTTATACATCGATGGGGGGGGGGGAGTTGTATTTATAATTCTATTTCTCGCAATTAAAATTGCATGTTTTTCTTGGAAAGAAATTGATGGCTTCAGACTAACCTTCAATCAATCATAATTATTTTTTCCTGAATATCGCAAAAAATCAAATTTATCTTTTCCTGCTGTATTGTAGATTCCAAGGACTTCATCACTTTCTGCAAGACTGAAAAAGACTTTGGTGTGTCAAGCGAATGAGTAGCATTCTGCGCTTTAGCTCAGTTCATAGGTTCAATTCCCGCCTTCTTTTCTCCATGTTTTTAATAGTTCAGAAAACACTTTCAACTGCATATTTCAGTCTAAATAACTTTGTATGCAAAAGATGGATTTTGAGCGACTAACAAACTAAACTAATTTTCCTAAAAAACACTCATTAAACTTAAAATTATAAACAAAAAATTATTTTGCGAAGAAATTGATGACTTTATCATAATCTGGAATAAACGTTACTGTTAATTATACCAGAAATCAAATTCTATTTTTTTCTGCAATAAGTACATGTTAAACATTGCTTTGCACTCTTTAAGGCTGAAAGCATGCACCGAACTGGAAAACAAACAATTAATCCTTTGGCTCCACAATTCGATGATTTAATTCCAACCATTGTTTTGGATGTGTTTATAATAGTTCAGAATCCACTTGGAACTACACATCCCAATCTTCGTTGAGTAAAATATAAACTTTGATTTTTCATGGTTGGTTAGTTTGTTCATTTTGAGAAAAAAAGTTTCATCGGGCGCGCGTAAAAATGATATCCTGTCTGCATTCAAATTACTGTTTCTATACTTAAATAAGTGTAATCTTATATTACTTGTCATTGTAAAATGTTTCAAGCAAAGAAAACATTTTTATTTTTTGTTATTTAGGAATGATTAATGCACTTGCATTTTAAAATGAGTTTTTTTATTCCAATGCAGCAGGTAATTACTGACTTTATCATTATGCCGTACAGAGATCAAAGAAAGACAAAAAATATTAAGAATACTTAAAACTATAAGAACACTAAAAACATAAAATCAGGTAAGCAAACTGTTCAAAGACTCTGGCCCCCCAGTATCGGGAGTAGATGCAGTTAGAGCTGAGCAAACGGGGATATGGTCAGTATCCATAATCGCACCACTGCGGCAGAAGGGGCAGGTTGGACTATCCACCCATTTGGAACGGAAAAGTTGGGCATATAAATGGTCATGTTCAGATGCCATTCGAAAGGCGGCCACTGCAAAATAAGAGAGTATATTTAAATATATTACATATAGAGCCATTAGCTGTCGATAATCTACAATACTTTAATGGTACACACATACCTTTAATGATATCAGCAGATGATTCTCTCAGCAGGACTTTCGGAATTTTACTAGCACAAGTTTGGCTAGCCTAAAATATCTCCTAGCATATAGAGATCTGTTCCGTACTTCCCTGTACCAACGCAAACGTCTGTGGTTTACGGTCAAACAACTGAAGCAATGCGTGTCTAACTGGATTTCCAATGCTACGAACGCTTTGCGTGGTAAACATTTATTTTTGGTTTTGAAAAAGCCTGTTTTCCTGTAAGTAGCCTTGAGTTACTTGTTTTATGGAAGCCGCTGGGTCATTTAGAAGCAAGGACCAAGCATAAGCTTTTAACATTGGGTCTACCATCCAGAGAGGTGTTATTTCACTTGGTGGACATTGAGACCACGTTCTATTTAACGTGCTTAATTCGCTCTTAACGAATATAACGGGTCTTTGGTTTCAGTCGTAATTCGATCTCACTACCTTCCGATAATGAGAACAAACAATCAGTCCAACACAGCCAAAGCATACATTGTTCACAGATAGTATTCTTCATTTGGTGATAGGATAAAGCTTCCAATTAAAACTATTCCGCATAATATGTGCATATTGTCCATTTTTCACTAATATATTCATGCCTAGTGATTCTGCGCACTAATTTTCGATATAATTATTTGATACGGCTATAGGGATTTTTACTCGATTAAAATTTTATTACCTGGTCGAAATTGATCTTGTTTGCCAAAAATATTCATAATATTTAACTACAAAATTAAGAAATGATTAACAAATTTAAAGTCTTTGTCCATTGTCATGGCTATTGTTTGGTTATACTCTCTTCAATGACTAATTTCTTATAAGATTGATCCTCAGTCTCTTAATACAACTATACTTTTGCACGCGAATTCTGAAAAATATATATTTTTTATTTCTAATGGCAGACACCCTTGAGCAAGTTGGTACATTATCCCATTAGCCGGAACAAGGTTGGAAACTGCTATTCATTTTATCGTTACCTGGTGGGCACCTGTGAACCAAGTCACGGAGGCGAGTAGCATTACCCACGTCACACCACCACAAACTCGTTTATAGGATGGGCTACATGCATCCACCATCTCAGTAAAGGACAAAGAAACACAGAGAAAGAGAAAGTACGTCCATGCCCGAGCCGGGATTCGAACCCAGGTTCTCCCCATCCGTAGTCAGTTACGCTAACCACTAGACAGGTTGGGCGGCATTCTTAAAAATAATCAAGTAGCATTTGCTTTTTTAAATGAAACCTTGCGTTTACATGCTTGCATTGGTTTTGAATCCACTTTAAACTTTAGATCCCGGGTCGTGTGAAAAATTGCCGTTGAGTGAAAAATAAATCGAACCGGTGTAATATTTTGACGCCGCAAGCGGACGTCCTACTCTCGAAGCGAGTGTAAGGCCGCTTCATGATCTGCTGCGTGACCAGACTCTTCAAAGGGAGGTAACTGGACCCCGCATCGGGCAAAGAAAACACAATTGTTCTAGCAGCCGCTTTCCTGATCAGACGAGTCATCACTCAACTCGTCCGATATTATGGCCAAATCCTCCTGAAGACGGTGGATTCGAAACGGAAAGAAACCAGACGAACCCCGCCTTATCAACTCCATGTGTATGCATCGCTTCCCAATTTTATTAATATGTTGATATCACATGACAGAGCCCGGTCGCGAAGTGAGGCCCACGCAATGATCGCCCATTTTACATGTGCGGTCTGGGACCGCATGCCCTCTAGAAGGACTTAGTGGGAAAGTGTGTCATGTTCACGTGCAGATAGAGGAAAACCTGGAAGAACTCTAGCACTCACCCCGAGCTGTCTAAAAACTCTACTGCTGTTACTGGGAGAGCCACAGCCTGCCCTTTCGGCAATTGTCAATTTTAAAGGCATTTTTCAATCTTCTTACCGAAACGCCAGGAAAAGTTGAATCTTCGGCATGTCTATGTGTTTGGGTTGAAGGTGAGAACGCGGTATGGTGTCTCCAATCCATGGTATGCAAAGTTCGTTGTTACATGCTAAGAATCACTCTCACTGATTCTGAGGTCCATCTGGCAATGTATCTCTTCAACTCATTCACAAAAGGTCTTGCAATTTGGTTACTTCAAGCACTTTGTGTGGTGTTGCGTTAATTGAAGACAAACCATTGTAATAAAAAGTGCGTTTATTGCTATATGTTCTCTCGCAAAGTTCGAGCGTTAGTGTTAGACACACCAAAAAATAGCATGATTACAAAGTGCGCCAAGGAAGGTGACCGTAGCAAAGGGTATACGTTACAAATACGAAACATCCAGGCCGGCGTTGTAATATTCATGTGTTTCAGAGAAAAATGTAAGTAAACATTAATTAATATACAAACAGAAAATGCAATAATTATAATTGGAATAATAAATACAATGAGTACAATGATTTAACAAATTTAAATGAACCTTTTAGTAAAATTATCGACAACAGGCGCCGCCCAACCTGTCTAGTGGTTAGCGTAGCTGACTACAGATGGGTGGGACCTGGGTTCTAATCCTGGCTCGGGCATGAATGTACTTTCTCTCTTTCTTGTCTTTGTCCTTTCTTTGTGTGTGAATGGTTGCCTACCCTATAAACTGGTACCTATGGCATGTGTGTACTGAGGAAGTCGGACTCCCCACCAAATATGGTTCAGTTGGAAAAGTGGAGCAGCGCACCCCATATTGCCAGCCTGGCTGGCACACGACAACAACAACATCTACAACAGGCAAAATGCAAATTTTAGAGAGAGATCTTCTAAGACTGGTCTTCACCGTTCGTATATCTGCTACTCTAATCTGACGGATCTATGAGTGGATTAAAAAATTTCAACTTACTGAATAAAACTAGCAATCTCTTTCTAAAGTAGTTATCAATGAGAAAAATACCTTACATGAACAATTTTTAAAAGAATATTTTCTGCATTTTTGTATTCCTGTTTGAGAAATGTTATTTCTCTTTCAGGGAATTTACGATTCTGAATCCTTAAAATAAATGCTGAAATTCTAATTAGTATATGAAAATCATTAGTGATATTAATTAAATCATTTAAAAACTTAGATTCATTAATTATAGTTAAAGTTATTTTGGAATTAGACTTGATTTCACCAGTAAAAAGTTAGTCGGTTGAGATATTAGAAAAATTTGCACAATCTGAGAGGCAAGTAAATTTAATCTTGAAATGTCTGGTCCTTTAAACCACAATTTATAGACTGCAAGGGCTTTAGCATCAAGTCCTCTGGAGATTTAATCAGGAGGATTACGGTCTGGTGGAATGTGCTGCAACTGAAAATCTTTCGAGAGTTGTTGAATTTGAGACACCCGGTAGCTAACAAATGTCTTGAGTAAGTTAGGAGGATAGTTTACCCATGCAAGAGCTATTGTTGAGTCTAAATATAAAGTGAAAGAATCTATTTCTAATTTTATTGCATCATGACTTTCTGTATGAGTTTTGAGAGAGGTAGATAGAAACAAAGCTCAAGCCTAGGAATCGTCATCGATTTGGTTGGAGTCACCCGTGATTTACTGCACAAAAGTTTGGTTGCAATTTTATCTGAATTAGATACAGTTTTTATTTAAATCACAGCACCATATGTTTTTAAAGAAGTGTCTGCAAATCCGTGTAACTCTATGAGCTTTGTGTTAACTTGCAAAAAAAAAAAAAAAAAAAAAAATTTCTGGGAACATGGATAGATTCTAAATCTGGAAGACTTATTATGAAGTTTTTCCATAGTTTGGATACATCTGGTGGTTTAATTTCGTTCCAGTCCCATTTGACTAACCACAGTTGTTGCATGAATATTTTTGCTTTGGCAATGACTGGTCCCAGAAGTCCAAGTAAATCATATATGCGGGCAATTCAGGAAAGCACCTCCTGTTTGGTGTATTTAAAATCTATGTTGGTGCTAACGTTATACGTAAAGTACTCACTTATACTGTTCCAAAACATTCCTATAGTTTTGACCATTATTTCCTCAGAATTTCCGTCTATCATGAATTTCTTAAGTTCAGTTGATGAAGCCCTATTGGAACACTATTTGTGTAAAGTCATGTCTCCTCGTTGGAGTAGCTGTGTCAATTCCGATTTCAGTTTTTTAGACTCGCAAAGTTGTGATGTACCAGAGAGGCAATCGTCAATGTAAAAATAATGAAGAATTGCCCTTGAATCTAAGGGAAAGTCCTTTTTCTCCTCCTCCAGAGCCTTTGTAGCTAAGTATGGAGCGGATGCGGTTCCATATGTAACCACTTGTAATTTAAAAACCTCAATTGGTGCGGTTTTACTATCCTTCCATAGAATTTTTTTTTTAAATTTAGTTTGTGAAGGATTAGTCTCAATCACACACATCCTGAACATTTGTGTTATATCTGCAGTGAATGCGTAAGCGTGTTTTCTAAATCTAATTAGAATTGAGAATAGATTTTTCTGAAGCTTTCCTCCCTTGCTCAATAGATCATTTAAAGAATTTCCACTGGACGTTCTAGAACTCGCGTTGAAAACTACACGAAGTTTAATAGTTTTACTAGAGGGGCGTAACACACCGTCATGCGGTAGTTTGTACCATTCTTCGAAATCTGAATTTTCATTCAACTCTTCCATATGCTGTAATAATTCTTATTCATTGAGAAAATCCGAATAAAGAGTTTGCAAAGTGGGATTGCGTTCTAAATGCATCCATAACTGGTCTCGTTTTTTAGATGCGATTGCTTTAGAGTGCTCTAATATTTCTTCGGAAGAATTAGGTTTGAATGGCATTTTCACAACATATTTACCGTTCGGTTTCCTATCGTGAGTTTTTCCAAAATGTTCGTTACAATACCTTAATTCACCGTTGCAAATTTCGTTTGTTCCCACTTCAATTTCCTAAAAACGTTTGAGAGTTTTATTAATAAAGTCAAGGTTTTTAGTTGAAAAACATTGTGTTTAGGAGTATTATTTGTCTGAAATAACACCTGGAACAAGATAACCGAAACAACTTAATTGTAAGTATAAGCTATCTTATAGCTTTATTTTATCTTCATTTAATAATGAAAAGAACAAATCTGTGCTCAAAAGAATGTCTATTTTTTGCGGAATATAAAATGATGGATCAGTTTGTTTTACTTCATTTGGAATATTTAACTTTAAAATATTTAATTTTTTTAAAAGGTTTAAAACTTGTTATCTTAGGAACAATTAATAAATCTACTTCCCATTGAGAATCCTTATTTTTAATCGATAAAAGAGCTGAAACTTTATATTTACGGAAGTATCATTCAAACCAGCAATGGGGATATTTGTTTTTTCTTTTCTCAAACCTAATAAATCTGCAGCTGCGGTGATAGGAAAACGTGACTCACTGGCAGAGACAAGGACTCCTCTTAAGGGTTTGAATTCCTCCCCCATGCCTCTCTGACATATGTTATTACGGTGTTTATTAAAATGCTCTTTCCGTTACCGAAAAGCGACGATTTTCTGGCACCTGCATATTAATTGATTCCGCACTGTTAGTCGGTTTCGTTCTTGAGATTGTGTGGGCGTTGAGTGTATAGGTTCTTTCTTTCTTATGTTATGGGTATTTGTAATTGAAAGCGTGAAATATTTATGAAGGAGTGTGTGATGATCTAATTTCCTTTTACAAACAAAACAAGAACTTTTAGAGTTGCATCTAGTAAATGAATGAAATCCACGTAAGCAATTTTCACATAGCTTATTATTATTTTTTTAATTAAATCTAATTTTTTATATAGCTTCATTTCTTTAAATACATTACAGTGATTACAGCGGATGTGTTTGTATTTTGCAAGCAATACACAATTTAAGAGATTTGTCAGTCTTAACAATAAAGATTTCAATTCTATCGATAATAAATTTCGATCGAATGTTTGTTTGAGTACTGTTTAAAATTTGGCACCTCCTTTTTAAAAAATTCGAGAAAATCATCAAATTCGGTACATCATTGTCTTTCAACATCAATTCAAACTGTTTACGAGTGTCTCCATCGAATTTATCAAGTATAATATTTAATAACAAGGCATTAGATAATTTGTCTCTACGAAATCTAAGATTTTTCAAAATGGTATCCAATATAATCCGTAGATCTTTTCCTAATTCATATTTTAAGGGACAGAGATTTAAAATGTTTTTGATATGACAGTCAACAATCATTCTTTTATTTTCATGACATTGCTCTAAAGAATTGTTTCCAAACCTTTTTTCTGACGTAAGCCATTCTAAAATTCTTATGCTCCCCCCCCCCTATGTAACATATACATAATTTTTAATATTAAAAAACTGAATTTTTCACTTAATAAATTTAAATTATAGGTTTTAGAAAGGAATCACTTGGAAATTTTTAACAAAACACAGGAAGTAAATTTTCAAAACTTAATGAAAAACTAAAATTAAATTCAAAATAATTTTAATAAAGATTTTTCTATAATGATTTTAATTTTTAATCCCTGTGCTTAGTGCTTGCTGCACAGAGATCTTATGTTAGGTTTCAACTTGGTTAGTTTCAGTCTCAAATCCCCCCCTCCCCACGTTGTGTTATATCCAGACGATTTCTTTTTTTCTTTTCTTTTTCTAGTAAATCATTTACAACATTACATCTACATTCAGCTAAGTATGAAGACGGAAACAGTAACAACAGTTTTCTTGCACATTTGGTTGAATCTGAATATTTGATTTCTGTTTCCTTACAAAGCCATGCCATAGGTTTTTTTTATATTATATAAAGCTTTTCACTGACTCATTATTCTGCATTTCTGCTAGTTCTTCTTGATACTGAATATTTGATACATCGGACAAATCCACTAACGTTGGCTGCATCATTCGTGTTAGAAAATCTGTTTTAAAATCAGAAAATCTTTATTTTAAATCAACCGATAGAATTTTCAGATGATCGACAACAACAAGTAAAGCAGTACCATTTACTTCACATTTTTGGTGGCAATGAAACAGTTCAAAGTTTTTGTTAACAGATTTCTGATATTACTAAATATGAGTAATGAAACCAAATATCTTCACTTTTGCATAAACAAGAGTTTTATTTGTGTCTTGAAATTGCTTATTTAATATATTTAGTTTTTCAAAGATATCGGCTAAATAACTCACAAATGCTTTACTATCGACTGTTAACGGATACTTCATTTCAGGTTTGTCACTTAAAATATCACTAATAATATCAAACAGTTCCCTTTAGACAGGCATCTTATTTCAGTTGTGAAGTAAAAGTCTCATGTGTTTTGCATTTTGTTCTTCACAAAATAGCTCGAAGAGATCCTTCATATCTGACATTAGATTTAATAGCATTGATACATTTTATTACTGCATGTAGTACTTCATACTTCATTTTGAACAGGCGAGTTGTTTTTAGCTGCCAAGTTTTCCCTGAGAATAACACAATGCACAAAAATAATTTCTGGATTCTCATTTTTCATCAATTTTGAGAAACCATTTTTCTTGCATATTAGGAGCATCGTCTGCTGCACAAGATGTTATATTTTTTATTGTTATATTATTGACATCTAAGTTGCCTTTTAGCTTATTATATATATCTTTGGGGGTAGTGGTGGTTTCAAATCTTTTACAGAACATTTCTTCAACTAAATGCCCTTTTTCAATATATCTTACATATTATTACCCCTTTCCGGCGCAGTGTTTCATGTGATGGAACACCAAATTTTAAATTGTTACCAAACCATTGCATTTAAAGATAAATGGATCAAATTCTTTTAAAATGTTCTTTTAACACTCTTCTTTGATAATAGATGGCAGCACTACACAAGGTGACAAATAAGTTTCAATTATTTTATGTTATTTAAATCCCTGTATTCTTAAGAAATTTTCCCCAACTGTTTTTGGGATATAAAAATAAATGTTTGGAAAAAAATTTCTGTTATTTTGTTACCTGTCCATTGAACTATTTATTCTATATTACTTTAAATTTTTTACGCATATAGCATACGTAGAATCATTGAATAAAAACAAGGTGTTCCATCCCCTGGAACACTGCGCCGCAACGGTCGTTTTCATTTACGCCGTCAGTGCGGGATTAGCCTTGAACGCAATGATGAGGGAAACATCTGTGTTTATGTTAACTGTTTTTCTATCTTTCGGGGAGAAATGAACTTTTGCTTAGGAATTTACCGGGGAGGATTTCTTGTATGGGAAATATTTCTACAACCTTCTCGACCTCTTGAATTGGAAAGCTTCAGTGGGTCTAAGAATGTATCAGTTATTTCGCGTCATCTCTAGATAGAAGGTGCATGATTGTTATGTTCTCTATTTTCCTTTTTGCTACTACTTATTTTATATTATTGTATAGATATTTTTTGGATTTATATGTTTTAGTTTATACTTTTTTATGCAAATAAAATTTAATTTGTAGTTTATTTTTTAAATTTGTTAATTGCTAATAAATGGCATGGAGAGGTCTTAGTCTTTCTGAAGCAATAAAAATGCTTCATGAATTGCCCTCTGATAGTGAATCTGAGTGTGTGATAGTGATACAGAGGAATTTGTTTGTATACCACTTGAACAGTCTCAATCTGATAGCTACGATGTATAGCATGCAAGTGAAGATGATTACGATGATTTATTCCAACCAGGCCCCTCTATGCAGCCCCAAGACCTTACTTGGGTAACTAAACACTGTGCAGAAGTCGCTGCCTGATTTTGCACCGATAAGTTGTCAAAATAAAGATATTTGGAACTTGTGCGAAAAAAGACCCATTTTAATTTGTCTAGAGCTTTTTCTTTACCAATTAATTGAAGTTATGCTTTTGCAAACCAATCTTTACGTATGGTGTTATGTATAGCATAAAAATCACTTTTTCATGCCCCCCTTTTTTGGGGCGGGGGGTCGTAGAGTAGCAGTCCTCCTTATGGTGCACCCTGGGGTACGCTAAGTCTGCTACACATTGTTTACAACATTATACATTGTTTTTTTATTAATATACGAAAGATTTGCACGTTAGCGTGTTTCACTGCAATGCTCGCCCTTTGCGGCGCAGTGTTCCATGTGATGAAACACCCACAAAACCTAAATTTTTAGTGTACACTATTTAAGGCCTAAATAGACATCCTATAAAAGTTTTCCTTAATATCTCAACTTTAAAGGGTAGTGCGCCAGAAAGGGTTACAATTCTGCCATATCTTACATATTATTACAATTCTGCCTCACTGTCTATCAGAGTTGATTCATCCATTTGCTCTGAGAATTTTCCTGTTTTCAACTTTTCAATAAGTTGTTTCTCAATACTTTCTCTCATTTCGTCTATTCTTCCGCAAACAGTATTGTTATTAAGTGACACAGCTTTTATATCTTTGACATCTTTTTCAAGAACTGTTTTAAGAAATGCTGATATTGAGGATTTTATTAATAAGTTCTCTCCTATAGTATGATTTTTTTCCAGATTTAGCGATGAATAAAGAAATTTGATAACTAATCTCAAGAATACGATTATGAGTTGAAGTGAGAGCAAGAAAAATATGAAAAGAGGATAATAGTAAATTTTCTAGTTACTGTTATCCTCTTTTCAAAATTTTTCTTTAAAATTTGAAAGTAATTCAAATCTGAATTAATCTAAGCATCGTTTCGCTTTCAAATGCTTCTCAAGACAATCTCCTCTTTTCATTGAATCATTGGTCAAGCATTGCTGGCATAAAAGGCAAACAGGAAACATCCTGACAACAGGTATGAGTCCAAATTTTAAATATTCCTCCGAATATTGATGAACTTTTTTTTGCTTGCACAACTCATTTTACTATGGGCTGAAAAAAAATATATTTAAGATCAATTAAAAACTAAATGCCTTTTGAAAATTAATTTAATGTGACATAGAGTAAACGTATACTAAAAAAAGTACACATTTATTTAAATCCATATAACACATTTACCACACCACAACGACAAAATAACATATCATTTTGGCATATATCGTCTCGAGTCCATTTACAAATTGGCTTCCCCCCCCCCCAATATGAGACATGGGCCTCACGTTGGGAAAAACTTCTCTAAAGCTTTAGAAGAAAAGTTTTCGTCAGCAGTCTCTATGATTTTAGCTTCTCTTTTAAGCTATCCGCGTAATTAATGCAATTTTTCATTTTCAGAAAGCTCAGGATTTTCGCAAATTAGGTTGTTAAATTGCGTTTTGAATAAGTTCCATTCTTCAAATTTTCCGCTAAAAAACCGAAGTGGGATTTTCGAAAGCTTTAAAAAGGCTCTTTTTGGTTGATCACTGAGAATAGATTCTTCAACACTTTTGTTTTGTGCATAGAATTAATATTTACAATATTTAATTTGTTAATAGAGGTTTTAAGTCTTATCTCTAATTTTTGAATGACATTATCCACTTAATTTGAATGAGAGATTTCGACATTTTGGAATTCTTACTTTGCAATTTCTGTTGTATAGTAAGTAAAATATCCAACTGAGCCTGAAGTTCAGATATGCCCATTTCATCTTGCTCTCTTGTAACAACATTTATTTTGGTTAGCGAAATTTTGATACTGCCATGCTTTCGATTTAGAGCTGCCATATCAGTCATCTTAGCAATCTCAATTTATTATATCAAATTCACAAATATAAAATATAAAATTATTTATTCCATAGGATCTGGTTCACCTCCGGGTCACTGAGGATCAAAATGTGCGAAGTTGCGTTAATAGCAGACAAAGCGTTGTAATAAAAAAGGCGTCTATTGCTGTATGTGCTCTTAAAGTTCGAATGTTAGACACACAATAAGCCTAGAAGGAAAAGGTTGTAATCATGCTTTTTTTTGCAAAGTGCACCAAGGAAGATGCTCCGTAACCAAGGGTATACGTTACAAATACGGAACACACCTTACTAGCTGGGGTTTGTCACTTGTAATAGAAGCGTTAGTCGTCTGAGAAAACCACAATTGTAGCCGGCTAACGTTTTCTAAGAGTCTCTAGATGATCATTTTCATCGAACAAGCACTGTATTGAAGTTCGTGATACACTGGTTTACATCAACCAGCCTCAAGCATCTTCTTTTGAACTTGTAAGCTACAATTGGTGTAGCGAGAGTTCCTTCCTGCATGAGTTCTTGATTCTGTGTTGTACTCAGTTTTCCTCAGCAGTTGGGCTCGTCTTGCTTTGTCTAATCCAGTGTGTGTCACATTCACCTCTGCTGGGTGGAGTTGTTCCTCAAGTAGGCGAGGCTTGCCTTTTCCTCAAGATGGTGAGGTCTGCCAATTTGTCTGTGAGTGTTTGTGTAGTCATTGTAATCCTTAGTAAGGTAAAGTTTCTCTAGTTTATGTAAATTAGGAGAATATTCCAGCTTCACCACCCTCTATTTAAATCATTTTGTGATATTATATATTAAGTGAATCTTCCAGCTTCACTACCCTCTATTGAAATTATTTTGTGATTATAGTAAATTAGGTGAATGTTCCAGCTTCACCACCCTCTATTTAAATCATTTTGTGATATAATATATTAAGTGAATGTTCCAGCTTCACTACCCTCTATTGAAATCATTTTGTGATTATAGTAAATTAGGTGAATGTTCCAGCTTCACCACCCTCTATTTAAATCATTTTGAGATATAATATATTAAGTGAATGTTCCAGCTTCACCACCCTCTATTTAAATCATTTTGTGATTAAAATAAATTAGGTGAATTTTCCAGCTTCACCACCCTCTATTTAAATCATTTTGTGATTATAATAAATTAGGAGAATATTCCAGCTTCACCACCCTCTATTTAAATCATTTTGTGATATAATATA
>JAPDSC010025092.1:0-15135 GCA_026290005.1 Latrodectus geometricus
GTATATATATTCTTCATGATCTTTTTCATTCTGAAATTATTTTAATATTTCTTAACATCATTTTTAAATGAATTATTTTTTCCTCTTTAAATTTGTTAGTTCGATATCTTTTGGAAATATAAGATACAAAATGTGGTGGTTACGGTAGTTTATTATTAGTATGTAATAGCTTTTTTGGGAAAATTTATCAAAATAAATTAATTAATTTAAAAGAATAAAAGGTTTCCAATAATGTTCTTTACTTTGAAATAAATTTTTATATCCAGAAACTTTAATACACATCATTAATTTTTTTATATTTTTTTGAAAAAAAGTTAAATATCGGAAAAATAATGTAACAAATTTTTTTTTTATATAAAACTGTTTTTAATTTTTAATCATTTAATGTTAATGTAACGTTCACACAAAAGTTTATATTTTAAGAAAATAATCTTTCTTAATGATTTACTTGACTGAATATAAGTAATCATTAAATTAATTTAATTTTTAAAATGTATTTTTTTGCGTATGCAAGTTGGCAGTTTTATATCTTTCTCAGCAAATATTATAAAACTGTTTTATGTTCACATTCATACACTGAGAAAATTTTGTAACATATGTAATCCTTTTTCTATGAAATAATCAGCTTATATAAAAAAAATCCTTTAAGCGAAAGAAATATCAGCAAATGCCTAGGGAAGCCATTACAAATATTTAAATTGTGACATTTTAAAAAAGCTTTTTCCATTTTGACTCTACATAATAAAATTTAATAAAATGCCAATTTTTTAAAGTAAGGATTTAATTTATTCTATAAAACTAAAAGTACAATCAAAGCTTCATTCTTTTCCTTTAACATAATACAATTGAATGCTAATCGTTCAAAGGCAGAATTAAATTATACGCGTGTTTTATATTGGATTTAATCCATTAGATATGTTCAAAAATACAAAACATATTACTTCTTTTGAAACAGAAATTATTTCAATTAAAAAAAATAATAAAGCTAATAAACCTTTTGTAAGTCTTGCTTAAATTCAAGAAATGATGAATTGCAATTAAGTTCAAAATATTCATACTTAATTCTATAATAAAATTACGTATACATTTTGATACAAAATACGATAAATAATTTTTAAAATAGTTATAAAAGTTTAAAATATTCAATATGTTAAATTATATTGGATTAATTTTTGTTAAACTCATGGTGTTCTACAATAATGATCAAATTCTTATAAAAATTTTCTAATGTGCATGATTTCTACTTCAAATGTTGACAAAAACTAAGAATATTGAAAATGATACAATATTAGCCCTTCTTATGTAAGAAAATCATTTTACTATAGCAATATTGCTTTAATAAATGTTAAGTTAAAAGAATTTACAGAGTAGCGATATGCAGAAATCCATATTAAACTATAAATTCATGAATATTGGTATAAGTAAGCAATATGCCAAAGTTTGAAAAAACATCTGTTTTAAGTACCTCGCATATATACTTATAGATTTTAATTATAATGTGGAATTTATTTTAATAATAGCTTCTCAGCTTTGGCTTATTTAACACTGATTTCATCTGCTAATATTTGTTGCATCACTCTACATTTCAAAATTAAAATGTTTCCTGTAGTGGATAACATCTTTTAAAAGAAAAACCATCAGGCATCCTGGAGGAAAAATATGCATTCATTTCAACATGGTTTTTTTTTTTTTTTTTTTTTTTTTTTTTTTTTTTTTTTTTAAAAGTAACTTTTTCTCTTTATGCAAGTAAAACTATTTTGAAAATTTTTCAACTGTAAGTCTTCAGGAATATTTGATTCCATCGCATTCTGGCACATGGCGAATATCTTGTGGTTTCTATTAGACAACATTTATGCCACAAGACAAAAAACCCTGAGAATTTTCGAACCTTATCAGAATTTCTATGAATCCAAATCTTTCAAAGAGACTACTTAACTTTCTAGATTTGAATAAATTGTTTCCATCAGCAAAAATCAACAGTAGATCTTTTGAGATTCACTTAATTTTTTTTGTTTTGGAATTATATTATTTTTCATTGTTTTTCAAGGTTAATATGTTTCTGATGTTTCATTATTAATTTCATTCAACTTACTAAGCTTTGTGGCCCTTGATTTAAGGAACCAATGGGGTGAGGGTAATGAAATACATCCACCAGAGTTATATTTAAGAATTTTATTAAAATACATTAAACAAAACAAAACAAGTGGACATAAATTTAATCTCAGGTCAGGAGCACACGTTTTAGCGTGTGTACAGATCCGGACCTTGGCTTCTACTACTGAAGTTTCCCACTCTTGCCACTTGGTGGCGTGGTAGTGTCACTGTTGTTGAAGTAGTTGTACAAGAGCGGTTACAAACTCCCCCTCTGGATCCGACGACGTCCCGGCGAGGAGACAGAATCCAAAGGTTGAGCTCTTGTAGTCATGGTTGATGACCTATTGGGTTTTGGAAGAGCTGTTCGTGAAGTGGTTGGTTTTCTGAACCGATTTTCAGTTTGTGGTGATTTGAAAATGACCTTTGGTGGTCGGCCTCTTTTTCGTAATGGGACAACTGGAGAAGTGTCCATGTCTTTAAAAGGTGTCAATGCAGATGTGTGGTAAGTCGCTATTGGTTCGGATGGTTTATCAAGACTTGCTATCACATAAGAAGTTGGTGATTTTTGGGTGAGAACTAAGTATGGTCCATCACGTTTTGGCATGAACTTAGAAGTTTTCTTGTTTTTCGCACTACTTATGGGGTGTAAAGTTACCCACACCTTGTCTCCAGGTGAATAATAAACTTGACGTCGATGTTTGTCATATTGTTTCTTTCGTTGATCTTGTTTTAGTTCTATTCTTTCTTGTATATCTTTTGTAATGGTGGCAAATCTCTTCAGATAGGGTGTAATTTCTGCCACGAAATTATCGTTTTCAACAACAGCTTTGAAATTTTGTACGACATCGTCGACAGTTCGTAGTTCTCTTCCATATTGTAGGTAGGCAGGTGTGTGGCCGGTAGTGTCACAAACTGATGTGTTCATGGCGAAACGAATTACTGGGAGTTTCGAGTGCCAAGTAACATGATCGTCTCCGACGAGTATTGCAAGTCGGGGTTTTAAGTCTCTGTTTTTACGTTCAACAGGGTTACTTTGTGGTGAATACACTGGTATCAAGTTTTGACTTATGTTCAAAGTACAGCAAACTTGTTGTAAGACCGCACTAACAAATTGTGGTCCATTGTCACTTATAATTCTTCTTGGTATGCCATGACGCATAAAGACTTCTTCTATGAGAGTTTTGGCACAATGATGAGCAGTGGCCTGAGAAAGAGGGAATAACTCAACCCATTTTGTAGCACAATCTTCAACTATGAAAATCCATTGTTCACCCGTGTCCGTTGGAGGTAACGGTCCAAACAAGTCAATGGCTAAAATTTCAAAACGCTGGGAGTAGACAGGTGTTCTAAGTAAACCAGCTGGCTTTTGGTTTGAAGCCTTAAAACGATTACATTCGGGACAGTTTTTGACGTAATCGGAGATGTATTTTTTCATTCCTGTCCAGTAATATCGTTTTGCAATCCGTTGGAAAGTTCCTTCTTCTCCATAATGTCCAGCCATTGGATCATTATGATGTTTTTGCATCACTAGTTCACGTTCATTTGACGGGATGACCAACTGAGCGTCTTCTGAATCAGAATCAGGAACATAACGGTATAAAATGCCTTGATTCATCAGGAATCCGCGTTCCGTCCAGTTTGCATATTCTTCAGTTCTTTGAGTGGATTCAAAACTGCCAATTATCTTTTTTAAATTTTCATCTTTAAGCTGCGCCTCCCGCATATCTTTACAACTTCTAGTTGGCAAGTCAGCCATAGTGATATTATTAACTTCCAAAGAGGATTGTTGTTTTCCACCTGGGCGTGACAACATGTCTGCAATGACATTTGCTTTACCAGGAATATACTGTACTTTCAGGTTGAAAGACTGAATTTCGAGTGCCCATCGTGCAAGTCGTCCGGTTGGAGACTTGAGGTTCAAGAGCCATTTGAGAGGTTGGTGGTCGGATGCCACGGTTACTTCAGTACCTTCAATGTAGCCACGAAATTTTTTCAATGCCCATACCACAGCTAGAGCTTCTCTCTCCGTCGTGGAGTAGTTGCACTCTGCTGGTGTTAACAATCTACTGGCATATTCAATAGGGTGTTCGTTGGGACTTTCGCCTTGGAGTAAGACAGCTCCAAGTGCATAGCTGCTTGAGTCAGTCCGAATGATATATGGTTTGGTACCATCTGCTTGTTTTAGAACAGGAGTTGTTGTAAGACAGTTTTTGAGAGTCTTAAAAGCATTTTGCTGATCACATCCCCATTCCCACTGAGCCTTCTTCTTTGTGAGGTTACTGAGTGGACGTGATATTTTTGCAAAGTCAGGAATGTATTTTCGAAACCATGAACATGTTTGAAGAAACGACTGTATTTCCTTAACGTTTTTAGGAGGTGGAATTTCTAATATAGAGGCCACTTTTTCTGAATCAACTTCTATTCCTTTTTGTGTTATCCAAAATCCGAGATATTTAATTCGAGGAGAAGCAAAATGGCATTTTTCTCTGTTTGCCCGCAATTTGAAGAGACAAAGTCTTTTAAAAATTGCTTCAAGATCTTTGACGTGTTTTTCAAAAGTTTCCGATAAGACAATGACATCATCTAGGTAAGGTAATGCTAGAATGTCTTCGAGACCATTGCAGAAACGATTCATTAGTCTTTGAAATGTAGCAGGCGCGTTCCGCAATCCGAAGGGCATCCTCAAGAAACGGTACGTTCCAAAGGGACATACAAATGCTGTTTTATCTTGATCTTCAGGAGAAACTTTTACTTGGTGGTATCCTGCTCGAAGATCAATTTTTGACATGTAAGGAGTTGGTTTGGCATCGTGCAACACATCATCCATTCGAGGAAGAGGATAGGTATCTGGCACGGTGATTTCGTTCAATTTTCTGTAATCAATGCAAAGGCGAACTGATCCATTTGGTTTGGGTACCAAAACTACTGGAGAAGCATAGGGTGATTCGCATTCCTCGATTATGCCTTTTGACAGAAGCTTGTCAATTTCTTGCTTCAGTATTTCCTTCTTAGATGGGTTCATTCTATAAGGTGGAACAGCTATTGGGAGATGGTCTGTAGTTTTAATGTGGTGTTCAATAAATGTCGTTGGCTCTCCCCCTGGTTGAAAACATCTCTCATATTTTTCTAAGATTAAGTTGAGTTCTTTCTGTTCTTGGAGAGAAAGGTGAGCGCCTTCATTTTCACGAAGATGACAAGGATGTGGTTCCTCGTTTACTGCCAAGAGAGCATTGATATTAGGGGGTGCTTCGACAAAACCGTATTTTCTGTGAGGAGTTTCAGTGAAATACCAATTTTTCTTTCGAAGATCTAGAACGATCCCTGCAGCTATCAAGAAATCCATGCCGAGTAGTGTGCGATTTCCTTTAGCATGTTTTAAAACAATTAGTTCGGTTGAAATAACTTTTCCTTGGACGTTTATGTCGGCAATAGTTGTTAATATCGCTGTCTTTCGAATAAGACCATCAGCTAGAGTCATTTCTATGTTCTTTTCTTCAAATTTCAATCCATGTTTTCGAAGTAACTGATACATCTTTTCACCAGCAACAGTATGTGTAGCACCAGAGTCAGCACACACTGCTACTTTTGTTTCACAAATGGTAACTTCAATTATGCTAATAGGGGTATTTTCTTTTGAGAAACTGTAGAATTTTGCCTGATTAATGTTGGACGAAAAGTTCTCGTCTTTTTGTTGAATTGGGTTGCATATGCGACATTTGGATTTAATAATTCCAGGAGCTCCACAGCCATAACAAGAAATGGGATTTCTCTCTTCACTTTTTTCATTGAAATTTCTTCCGTGTGTTCTGTCATTGGAAGTGGGGTTCCACCTACTTTTACTGAGAACCCCGGTCTCCCGCCTACTTTGACTTGGGAAACCTGACAGAAATTGTTCGTTTCTGGGATTAGAATTCCTTGGATTGTTCTGTCTCCATTGAGTTGATTTTATTTCTTTTTGTTTCATATCAAAGTTTTTATTTTCGTGTTTACTTCGCATGCTTCTAACATCTTCATACGAATCTAATTTGTCAGCAAGTTGAAGAGGATTGTTCCATTCACACCATTGATCTAAAAAATGATCTTTGTAATTAGGAGGAACTTTCTTTTTAATTTGATCCGCCAAAATCAAATCTTTTAACTCCTGGAAAGTAGTCACTTTCGATTCTTTGAGCCACCCATCAAAATAGCTTTGCAAGTCGAAGTAAAAGTCTCGCCAAGTGCTGTCTTGGTTTTTCCGGTGTTGGGCAAACTTTTGTCGGAATTTCTCTGCACTCAATTTAAAGCGATTTAAGAGGATCTGTTTGACTGTCTCATAACTCTGAGGTCCTTCCATAGATTCTTTTGCGATTAGATTTGCAATGTCGGTTGGCAGGAGGCCAACTAGGTAAAACACCCATTTTGAAAGAGGAACTTTCAAAAATGTTAACTGCTTTTCGAACAAGTCCAGGAACAAACTCATGTCGGTTGTTTTGGAATCAAAATTTGGAATTAATTTGTGTATTTCCAATTTAGGCATTTCTGAATCTACAGAAGCGGACACCTCTCCAGAGTTTTTATTATTAGATGAACTGGCTTGAAGTTTCAATTTTTCTAACTCAAATAGCCTTTCGTTCTCTCTTTCAGAACGCAGCTCCAGTTCTTTTCTGTCATTGATGATGCGGTTTAAACACTCTTTTGTAAATTCGGAGTCATAAGTGGGACTTTTAATTATTGCATCTTTAATTTCAAGGACCTTAAAATTTTCCTCTATCTCTACGTTTAAAGTTTCAGCAAGTTCTATTAAGTCTTGTTTTTTACCTCTTGCTAAAAAAGCCATTTTTAAGAGCAATTTTTTTTTAAATGATCTCGTAAAAGTAAGATTACACTTTTTTTATATATATATATGTTAGAGAGTTATAATTCTAAGAACAACCAAATTTAAAAATTGATAAAAAATATATGAAATAGAAACCATAACAAATATTTTAGAATGTTCACCATGAACTTCTTATAAAATTAATTACAAACTTATTTTCTATTAACCTATCTCTTAATTGCCCTTTAATTACTATTATATATGACACAAAACTCATACACATAAATTTAAAAAAAGATGTTTATATTTCACTTTTGTTTTTCATTTACCAAAATATGAAATAAAAGATTTATTTTAAAAAATAACCTTCAATAACATGTGAACACAAAACAAAAGTGCTAATAGTTTAAATTGTTAAACAAAACTTAAACATTTTCATGGACTAATGTAAGCAATCTATATTTACACTACATAAATTCAAGACATATAAGTACCAATTTTGAAAAAATTCTTGACAACATTACTTAAAATACACTTGAAATAAACAAATCAATTCGTAATAGTTATACTAATTCCATGAATTACTTTTAATTTCAAATACAACTTTTTTTTTATCACATAAAATTAAATCAATAAATATCTATTATACACTTAAAACAGGCATTTTATTATCAATACAATATATCAAGATTAATATTCAACCACATAAATCTTATAAATATTCATAAACTAAAACAAAAGTGGTTTCGTTAAAGCTCAATGATTTTCCTTTTTCATATAAACATTCTCGAAAAAGGCATTAAATATTAAACAAAAAAATACTTTTCAATCTATCACTAGTATGAGTCATACAAAGAATTGAATAAAACAAAACGTAAGAAGTATCTTTTTCCTCAAGGACACTCGCTTCCCTAAGCAATTTCTCTGGTTGAGAAAAATATTTTATTTTGCTTAACAATAAAAATATTCTTAATCGTAAATACTCAAAAGTGCGAGTTAAAAACTTCATACAATTATATTTTAACTCGAACAAGAATAAAATTATTCTTCAACATTAATAAGAATTTCAAAAAAGATCTATTAATAAGTTCGAGCATATAGTACTGCTATTCAAATGCTAATTTATTTTACTTTATGTAAAGGTAAATATATCTCAGGTTGAGAAAAATCATTTAAACAATAGTTTTGCTTTTGAAATTATGAATTTTCATCAAAGTTTTCAAAATTAAGAAAAATACTTTATTTTTAACAAACATAATTTCCTTTTCACAAAATTTTGCATAAAATAAATTCTACTTACAGGTAGTCGAAACGTACAGCTCGTCAGAAAAGTTAGCAAATTTATCCAGGTTGGATTAATAGTAACCTACCGTGTCAAATATTATTCCATTTTATCTCCAGGGTGGAAATCACGGAACACTTTATTTGTTCTAAGGGTAAGAACATGAGTATAATCAATTTGTACCTGAAAAAGAAATTACCGAGCAAAAGCCAAGTTCCGATTCCGAAATTAAAACCCGTTGGGCGCCAGTTTGTGGCCCTTGATTTAAGGAACCAATGGGGTGAGGGTAATGAAATACATCCACCAGAGTTATATTTAAGAATTTTATTAAAAAACATTAAACAAAACAAAACAAGTGGACATAAATTTAATCTCAGGTCAGGAGCACACGTTTTAGCGTGTGTACAGATCCGGACCTTGGCTTCTACTACTGAAGTTTCCCACTCTTGCCACTTGGTGGCGTGGTAGTGTCACTGTTGTTGAAGTAGTTGTACAAGAGCGGTTACAGCTTTATTTATTTCTTGGTTTCAGATAAATACTTGTTTTACATTCTCAGTTTGTGTCACAAAATCTGTTTGCCTAACAGGATTGTAGTATCTTTTTTTGTAAACTAAACCAAGAAGCATTCTCCGTATTCTCAATTTTGTAAGATAGCTAATTTTTCACCCAATTTTTTCTATTGATTTTTGATCTTTAGTAGCAAATTTGGATAAAAAAAACCCAGGGAAATATATATATATATATATATATATATATTTCCGTCAGCTTGAAGTCTTGGTCAAAAAGATGAATTTCAGGAGACTTCTGGAAAATCTAATTATTTTTATATAATTTTCATGAGTTATTATTTTTATCTGATTGTATTTTTAATATACAAGAGCATCTTTTGGAGGCATTTCTAATTTATCTTAACTCGGTTTTACATTAAAACAGCGATTATTCTTTTAGCATCAGAACATTTATTTTAACTTCATCAGTAGAAAATCTAACACATTTTTTTTCTCCCAAAATACTCAAAGAAAAAATCTCTGATAGTGAACGATAGTAAGGGAAAATCTGATATATAACTTTGAAATGACAGGAAACTGATTGTTCTTCGCAGTCTTATTGTCTCTTAATTTATTACATAGTAGTTTAGAATGTATATAACCTTTGTACATTTATATATTAAAATATAAAAGCCTAATATTTATTTTAATTGCATAAACTAAATTGAAGTGTTTGATGGTAAGAATCAAACATATTAGGAAAAATTTAATTTTATGAATAAAAACTTTTAATTTTATCCGTAATCTGAGTACTAAGTAATATTGCCTATAGTCAAAGTGTGGTAAATTTGGTGTATTGAAATGCAAGTTATTTTATGTAATAAAAATTTTGCATAAAAATCATTGAATCAAATAATGGTAGTTTTATAAGGTGTAATTTTTTAAAAGCAATATGTTCGGCATTTATTATCTAGCTTCAAATATTTCTCAGAGAAGCTAGAAAATTAAAGAAAAGCAATTTATTACTAACACAGTTACAGAACAATAATGCAGAAAAATATATTTATGTGGTTCAAGTAAAAACATTAAAATTGCAACACATTTGCTTCGTGCAGTCATTTATTTTTATCCTTCTGATTTTAAATTTCTCCGTTTAAATATATTTTAAGCCTTATAATTCTGTAAAGGAAGTATAACAATTTTCTACTTACCAAAATGGTTGAGAACAAGCATGGGAATTTTCACTCCAAAAATTGAAGTCTTATTACTAGCCTATGGTAAGCACTGTAAAGTTTTTAAAAATTTCCTAATGAATAAAAACAATAAGATTAAGAAAATTCAATACTTCACATCTTGGAATCAAATTTGAGATTAAACTATTTTAAAAGAATATTATTTTTATCCTTATAAGATTACATTCATAAGTTCTTATAAGATTATATCTTATAAGATATATTTTTGAATCCATGCTGAATTTCTACCATTCATGTATTTTAATGTTCATTTAAAAACTTCCATTAAGATAATTATATACTTTTTATCATTTTAAACTTCGCATTAAGATTTCTATGAAACTGAATATAAAAATATCATTTTGAGCTACTTGTTTTCAACCATAAAATGAAAACTGTGCATAATTTTCTCTTTAGTACTAACATTTTCTGCAATCCCACTTAAATTTTAACCACTTTACAAAACAACAGTTTATTGCTCGCAAACACGAGAATAATGTTAGCTAATGACTCTTCAATGTTTGATTTTAACAAAATAGCAAAATAACAGTATCCTCAGGACATTATTTTAAATTGCTTTTGTATCCATCAAGTATTGTAAATAATACTTTAGAAAAATGCTGCTTTGTAAAAAAGTCTACTAAAAACAAAAGTATTCAAAATATATATATACTACTACCTTCATTATACATCGGAAACCTACGGAAAAAGTATTATTTATTGCATTCAGGAATATCTTTATGGTAAATTTATTCTTCTAGATTTCTACTAAAAGCCTCCTTTACAAATTGTTTTGAATTTATAAATTGCCCATAATACATTACATTTTGGTAGAAAGCTGCTTACATTTAAGAGAATGAAAAATGCTTTGTGCTCTATTGAATTACGAATCTTTTGGAATTGTCGATATTAGATAAATATAAATCGAAATCGGAGGAAACAGAAAAAAAAATAACTCATTATTTTAACGGATACATTGAAACACTCAAGTGTTTTGGGCTTCGATTGAGAGGAGATCATTTTAAAGGAATATTAAATTATGGAAAAGATTTTATAGGAAATTCTACGAATAATTGTTCTTGCATAAGAAATAATAACATGTATTCCCTTTTATTTGTATCTGTTCATTTAGTTTTTAAGAAATCTATAGGAGGAGAGATATTGCTTTTCCTTTAAATTTTCAAAGAAGTTTTCATATGATACATTGTCTGCTGAAGTATATAAATTATAAAATTGTCAATAAATGAAAAAGTACTTGAAGATTTCTTTCATGCATTTTGGTGGTAAAGGAGAAATTAAGGAGTATAAATTTGCAGTTAAAGATTTACAGCCCTTAAAAATTACATGATTATTTTTAAAAAAAATCTCATTAAATATTTTATTAACATGAATATGTAAAATGAAAGTATAACAAGTAGAATACAAAATCAAATATCGCCCCTCTTTTTTTATTCGCAATTTCCATTACGATTAATATTTAAGTTTCATTTTAAAATGCATTCGGGCTGTGGTTAGACCCTATTGCATATTTAGTATTTGTAGAAGCCATTCATATGGAATTTTGAATATTTGTTAGAAATATTTGGAATTTTTAAGAAATAACATCTTATCCAAAACAGGAGGCATCTAATATCAAAAATATTAAAGATTGTGGTTAAGCGTTTTTTTTCAATTTTCTACCTTTTATAGAACTGAATCAATAAAACAAGCCTTAAATCCAATTCACTTCAAGCAATAAGAAAGAGTTCTGTTGAATTTCACCAACCATAAACCATAAAATACAATTTTCGATTTTCTCAGATATAACTGAAGAATAGACATATTCGTAGTTTCGATCTCTGATTCAAAAGAGTGGAAATGCATGCCCGTTTTGAGTCAGCATCATCAGATAAAATCGCCGATATTTGAAAACGCCAATTGATGGCAGATAACCAAAAATATCGAAAACCTCAACAGATGTTAGAAACATCTATAAATAAGAGTGCACTGCTTTTCAAAAGTAATTTTCTTTTTTTTTATCCATATACAATGGAAATGGTAAGAGTTAAAGACACGAAACGCGCAGGAAATGATGACGTCATAAGCAACGGGCATTTGTAAAAAATTTTTGTAAATCGAACTGTATGAAATCTGAAATAAATATTATCTAGATTGTAATGTTGTATGAGTTATGTACGTGCACGCACAGACACACACACACGCACACACATATATATATATATATAATTGTATGTATGCAAAATATTGTATATATATGTATATATATAAATTCTAGGATGTAAAAATTATTTTCTACATGTTTGCATCTTGAATATTTCATCCCTATTAAAATCTGTATGGACATTGAGAAAAAATATTTTTTTATTCAAAATCTATTAAAAATTAGGATTTATATGAAAATGCATAAAAATTATAAAAAAATTCAACTATTTATTTAAATATTTTGCATATTTAATGGCCATTTATGATTGCAGTTAATTCATTTAGTTTTTACTTAAATTTATCTGCTTTTCTTTAATTTTGTTTCTTCTTAATCATAATTACCTGACAAAAAAAAATCATTATTGTATATTAATTCATAGTTTATTTCTTAAATAAAATGATTAGGAATTTTATGAAATAATAAAAGAAAAGGAGTAAATTAAAATTAATATAAATAAATATTAACACTCATAACATTCTGAAAATATATTATTCCCATTGCAGTAATTTAAATGACTAAGAATTAGATAATTACAATTATAAAAATTTTCTTAATCATTAAAAAAAATTAAGCAACTTAGCACAGCAAAACTCCCAGCTAAATATAATAAGATATTATTCCTAAAAAAATTTATGGGTTGTATTTGTGCTTCTACAAGCTTTTCGTATGTAGAATAACATCCATAAATTTAAATTAAACAATTTTTTCTTATTTTGTGTAGTTATTTTACAAGTTATACAGTTAAAAAATATGAACTCAAATAAGTAAAACCTGTTTTAATTAAAAAGCTTTAAAATTACTTTTACAAACATTATTTTTCTCTTTAAGATAACTTTAAAAATTATATAATGGATATCACTGTGCGAAAAAAAAATTTTAGAAGCTACCTGCATTTCATTAATTATCAAAAACTGCTATTTGAATACTTGTAAATAAATTTTATAATAATGAAAAATTTTATAATTGTGAAAAATTTATTTAATTATTAAAAATTAAATAAATTTTATAATTATAAAAAATTTATTTAAGACATTTGTCCATGTGATTTAAAAAAAAAAGATTGGTATAGATATAATATATGTTTGCGTAAATTAAGACCAATATTTTGAGCAAACGTCTAGCTATATATATATATGTATGCATATATATCGTATTTTTCTTATACATATAATTTCTGATTAAGATTTCTAAAAATTACAAGGATACAATTCTTACTCCATAATATAATATTTCCTTATTTTTAAACATATCAATATTCAGTTTAAATAACAAAAAACATTTTCTAGCATTTGTAGTGCATAATTGGAATTCCTAATCGAAACAGAGCAAGTTGTAAACACGAATTTAAAAAACTGAGCAGCATTATAACTTTTCCAATACAATGACACTTACGCAATTATTTAAGTAATAGTTTGCATAAATTGTATTAAAAATCAATAAAATAACATGTTTTCATTCATTAAGAGTATTTGTTTATTTTTTGTTAATAATGCCTTAGTACGGTAGTTAACGATTTACTTTACAGTTCAAGAATGAAAAATATGCTCAAAGTGAGTGAAATGTTATAAAAATTAGGGCGATAATATTTTTGTATGATAAATAGTTACTAAACTTCATTGATTTGAGAACCCATAAACTAGTACTTCTATAGTTATATTTTAGTTATAACATATATTTATGTTATAAAATTTTCGCAACGACTTGAAAAAATGTATTGAATAAAACAATCATTTGAATTTTACTTATGTGATATGTACCATGAATAATCGTTATCGTTGTCTGTCGTTGTCTAAGTGACATGAAACATCGTTGTCTGTTTGACAATAATTTGTTTCGACAAATTAAATAGGAACGAAAGTTGTTTATCTTCTCTGAAAGAAAACTAATTCACGGATTGATTTTCTTAGTTAGTGTACTTGTTCCAATGCAATAAGGAAATTTTATATTTGTTGTGATATATATGTTTAATCAATACAAAGTTCACATATTTTTCTACACATTCACATATTTTTCTACAGAATTGTATTATTTAAAATCATTTGCTTATTTTTTGTCTATAGATAACATTTTAATTTCTCCGAAAATAGATTTATCGTAAACTAAGTTTACATAAAAGAATTTTATATAAAGCAGTATGCGCTCTTACTATAAATGTGTGTCTATTTAATTTCAAAGAATTTCTTATTAATTAAAATCGTTGAATGAAAATTAACTAAAATCGTTTAATGATAATTTTTTTTCGAAATAATTTTGTTTGTTAGTTTGTGAATTTTTTTAATTAAATAGTGTAAGACATTTATGTGTATCCAAAAAAATATTAATTAAAATTCATCGTTCATTATGAAATAATTTTTATGCTTATAAAATGGAAAGTCTAAATTCAAATATATTTTAATATTATAATATTATTCATTATATTAAAAAGCTCAATATTTTTTACAAAATCCTTATATATATTATTTATTTTAGGTCATTTTAGTTGCTAATTTTTATATTCGAAGGTGTTATTTACTTACATTTTTATAATAGTAAATAACTATTAATGTTCAAGAAATGCTTAGAAACACTTAAAATCATGTTAATTTAAGAAATTTCGAAAGTTTTTTTTTCCAATCAAGAACTTTTTCTCGAATTTTTTCGTGGAATATTTGAAATATTAATAATTATTATTATTTACAAGGCAGCAATTAAAAGTATGAATACAAAATAATTTATGAATTAATTTGTTATTCATAGCAAATATGTTTCTGTAATATGTTAATTATTTTTTATCAGCAAGAAAAATATCACTTTAAGGATACCTTATGAATTTATTTCAATTGGATGAATTGTGTGCAGCTCATCAATTGATCTAATGGTCATTACAGGATTGGAATTTCTTGGTAAATTAAACTTTATCTGGGCGATAGAGGCATTGCATAAGCTATTTTATCTATGTACTAGAATATTAAATATGCTAATTTGCAGTATTTAATGTAAATTGTATAAAATAATGCTTTCTTAATTCTTTATGAGATTCTGGCACACCATCTAATTGTCAC
>JAPDSC010025095.1:0-30918 GCA_026290005.1 Latrodectus geometricus
ATATATATATATTATTTGTAGAAAATTCATTTGTAAAAAATAATTCCGCACATTTCAAAAGTCTTACTTTAAAACTGAATTAAATACCTAGAATATAAATATTATATTTTTATGGTAATTTTCTCTATTCTATTAACATACCCATTTAAATATCACATTAATAGGATTATTAATATATATTTTTGAATAATAACTATTAAAAACAGTATTAAAAACTATCTGATAACTAGCGTACATGAATGTTTTATGCAAAATTAAAACTTTCAAAAAACAATTAACGTTAATATAAAAAATTAATGTTTATTAAAAATAATAATGGCTTCTTATAAATTTTCAGTGAAATTTTAACTAAACTTTTAACTTCAAATGAAAATAGAAAAGTAATTTTTTTTCACTTTTCTTATTAGAAAATTTATATCCTACGTTTTTACATTGCTTTTAATACAAAATATAAAAAATTGTGATATTAATACGAAAAATTAACAAAAGTTCTATATTAGTTTCTCACTTTTTTCATAAAAATCATTAAACCATAAGTACTCAAGTACTTTCAAGAAAATAATAAAGGCTTTAGTAGAAAGTATAAAAATGCTGGGCAATTATATAATTACTAAAATTTACTTTTAATTAGATCATACAAAACATATGAAAAAATACATTATAAAAAAGTAATTAGTATAATTTTAATTGAAACTTATATTTGGTTCAAAAAATCTAAATGAATATGATAAAAAGTTTCAAACAAGTTTCAAAATATGTGACACCTCTCTGGAGAATTTTGTTTCCACTCTTTGAATTTCAAAAGAATATTTACATAATAAATACACAGTGAACAAACAGGAATTTTTTTAAGTGGTAAAAAAATCTGAATAACACTTTCAAATATATTTTTTATGAAAAATATTTTTTCTACTTTAAAGAATTCATTTTCCATTGCATGTATAAAAATTACTTAGATATCAAATTTTTTTATAAAAAAAGTTTATATATATAAAATAAATATTTTCATTAAATACATTCTTGAATTATTTGTTTTATAAAAAAATATTTAGGAATTTTATTTTCAAAATGCAAAATAAAGTAATCATTTTCACAACATATATAAATGCACTTAATTACTTTATAAACGTAATTTATTTTAACTATTTTTATCCATTACTTGTGCTATTTTAATGTTTAAAAGTTAAATACTACAAATATCTTATTTTGTAATTAAATCGCTTTATGGACCTTTATCGCTCTGATTTTTACAGCATGGTATATGTAAAAAATCTATTAAGAAATTTTCTTTACCGTTATGTAGCAATCCATACAAAATTTTTGGATAAAATATTTTGACTGTTGAATAATTCGATTGCGTAAAATATCAAACATAAAAGTCTCAATACTTTATTTATGCTTGCATACATATTTTGTCAATATTTAATGAATAAATACTTTTAAATGTCTATAAATATTTCAAAATTACTTACTATTACTAAATTAAAATTACTATTACAGGTTGCCGATTTACTACGTTAAAATATTAAACGTTTTCAATAAAAATCCCAGAATGTCGCATTCAATTGAATTTTAACTAGAAAAGACCTGAAACATAATTATTCTGAAAGACTTTTTTTGTTTCTAATGGAGGGCACACTTGAACCAAGTATTTATTAGCCCATTTGCCGCAACAAGGCCGGAAACTGCTACTCAATTTATCGTTACCTGATGGGCATCTGTGAACCAAGACAAGGAGGTACGAGTACCATCGCCCACACCACCACAAACCCGTTTATAGGACGGGCCACATTCATCCATCATCTAAGGAAAGGACAAGATCACGGAGAGAGAGAAAGAGAAAGTACATCCATGCCCGAGCCGGGATTCAAACCCAGGTCCTCCCCATCCGTTGTCAGTTACGCTAACCACAAGACTTGTTGGGTGGCATTATTCCGAAAGATAATGTGGCATTAAGTATTTTGATATATAAATGGCAAAATTGGTTTTGCGAAAAAATTCTTAAATAAATTTTCAGTTTTTCTCTTAAAAGTATGCGGTATACCTTTTTACTTCTGTTCTGTTGGTGTTCTTTGTGTTTTGTTTGTTTCTATTATATTAGTTTATGTAAATATATATATAAATGACGATTAGTAGTGAAAATGTCAAACCTAAATAAATATTTTATTAATAAATTGTGGATTTGCATCACATTTGAGATTTGTAACACTTAACAGTAAATAACTTCAAATTCCATCAAATTATTTATATTGTAAAATATTTTATGCATGACTTGAAATATAACATCATTGAACTATATTATTACATTTTATTCAGTATTTTATAATGCATTGATTATTACACTGATTATGATAAATTAAAGAAAAATCCCAAATATGACGATAACGCAAAATGTTATCGGTTAATTTAATGAAACTTATACACATTATAAAACACATAGGAAAAAACAAAGTCACGGAGGTACGAGTAGCATCGCCCAGCCACACCACCACAAACCCGTTTATAGGGCGAGCCACATTCATCCATCAACTGAGGAAAGGACAAGAAATAGAGAGAGAAAGAGAAAGTACACCCATGCCCGAGTACATATATATATATATATATATATATGAGAAGGTAAAGTCTGGTGTAGAAAATGTACCTTTAGAATCGGGTATGATCCTCCAAAGAAGCAATTACAACTCATGCAGTGATGTTTGCTGCTCTTAATTATGCGGTCAATTTATTATGTAAGAAGTGTGATTCATTGCTCTTTCAAAGCAGTTGAAAGCGTCGGTAGACTTTTAGGAAAGACGTTGGGAACAGCAACACGTCTCCTAGAGCGACCCAAACAAGTTCAATTACATTAAGGTCCGGTGATCGAGAAGGACACAGCATGCACTCAATTGCTCAGGATAAGCATCCACGATGCGGATCACATTTCTACGTGAAAAAATATGGAAGCTTATGCTTCCACCGAAAGAGATACCACCAAAAGCACAGATGCTCAAAGTTTATGTCTGATCCGTAAGCACCTTTTGCAAGGATTTTTGATGGATTAAAATGAGTTCCGAGTTCTTTACAAATGAAAATGCATTTACTATCACTTTCGAGGCTACGTATCTGTGACATTTATAAATTTCGTCGTTTTATATTTAATCCATGGTTTATATTTAATTCCTAATTAAGATTTTAATTTAAAATAAATCATATTTAATGTCATTATATTGAGCTATATTTAAACTCAGTAAGTTGTTATAATGATGCATATAATAATGTAATAAAATTATAGATTTTAATTTGAGTAGCATCAAAGATAAATACTTAAAATAGGATTATCATGCATTTATATGTTTATTTCTTTGAGAGAAATTTAAAAGTATAATATATTTCTTTATACACCTTCTTTAGAAACACACGCAGACATACATGGAAGAAACAAACAAAACAATTTCAATGATTTTAAATTCTGCTGATTCTGAAAATAAAATGTTCCTTTAATGAAGACTCCCTTATTCTCAACTCCCACTTTGGTCTATCGGAAAACTTGAACATCAAAGAGCATTTCTTGGAAACTTAAAGAGATTACTTCTTAGAATTTCAAGAAATGGATTCTTTGCGTTCTGACTAGTAGTATAACTCTTTAAAACTATGCAAACAGTTTTGGTATTTATACATCAAAAATTACATTTTAGGTAAATAGTCTGATTGTTTCTTCAGTTAATATCATTTTTTACTATGAATTAATTATGCATGATCATTCTCTAAATATTGCTATTAATAGATGAAAACTGCTTCTCTTAAATTTTGTGTCACATACCTTGTCATTACTTTTGTCTTGCAAATTAAATAAATTCACAAAGTTTAGATTTATTTAATATGTCATGTGTGTATGTTCGTAGAACTCATTTACATAGTTTAATATATTTATGGAAAACTCATTTTTTAGAATCCTAAATAAATAAATTCTAATATATACTTTTATATGCATAAAGAAATAATCTACAAAATTGCTCATGCATATTTACGAATGCTTAAGAAAATGGAATGTTATAAAATAAAGATAAATCTCACAATAAAAGTTATATCTTAATGATTATTGAATGGCATATACAACTTGTTTTCTCAAAAATTCCTTAGTCATTTTATTGTCAAACATTATTATTCTTAAAATTTATCAATCAAAACAAAGGAACAAATTATTTTAAGAAAACATCATACGCTTAAAAATATAATTATCGTCAAAATAATAATGTCGATTAATTAGAATTTGATTGATATGCTTAATTATTTACAATAAGTTTTTAGATACCTATTGTTTGGATATTTTTATTTATTTTAACAAGGTCAGGTACGTTGCTCCTTGCTTCAGTTAAAAAATCAATAATAATTTTAATTTTACATTCAAATTATAATCTTTGCTTATTTCTAAAAATGCCCTATTGGACTTAAACCAAGCGATTATGATGGTATTTTTAAAACATTAAGTAGAAACATTGCAGACTTTAGTTATGAAGTATGCTGTAGGTCATATTTATTATCAAAAAAATATATAGTTACTTCCCACATGCACATTTTAAACTGGTATTTTTAAGTTATTATTTAAGATATTTTTTAGACTTTACCTAATATTGTAGAAATTTTTTTAAATATCTCGGCATGCCATGATATATTACATGCATTTCACAGTGTCTTTTTTTTCAACTTAATTTAGGAACTCAGAAAAGTGCTTCATTACGAAACACGAAATTAAATGTGTTTCAGTTTCTTCTCATTTTTCAGCAGAATCAATAAACTAAAATTAGATCAACAGATTATGATTGCATTTAACATGATTTAAAAAAAAGAGATGAAATTTTATCAATGTACCAATAATTTTTAAATGTATTTACTGTATTTTCTTGTATATAATCAACAATACCTTTTTTAGGAGTTAAAAAAAACATTGCATAATTTGCAGCGGTGTGTAATCCACCGCAATTTTTTCGGTGAATAGTTGAAAATGTATAATGCTTATAAAGTGAGTGTCATATAAAAACTAAAATACACAGAATGATAAAAAACTCAATAAATTGTAACAAAAAAAAACATTTATTATGAATGAAAAGATCTGTTTGAATCCATTTCCATACAAAATGGAATAAACTGAGATGAAAGCAAAGAATCAATCAAGAATGATGATTTCGAGAAAATTCTTATAAAACTTATCGATTATTAATTTTTCATAATTTTTAAAATGAGGCTGGGCATATTTTAAAAAATAATATTTTATTTTATTTTTTGTTAGATTGTTAATAGTTAAAGGAAAAATATCAATTATTTTCGAACTGCGCATTTGATAAATTTTTCTTTTGCAGTTCGCATTCTTTTTTAAAAATAACACGTTTGATACCATTTTTTTTTCTTTCCCTTCAACTTTTAATTTAAAATCCGTTGTACAACTTAGGCAGTTTTTTTATATACATTTATTTCACATACGAATTTGAATATTTTCAGAACGAAACAGTTCACGCGAAGATAACAGGTAAAACGACGTTAGCAAATACCAAATTTTAGAGGAAAGAAATTCGTTCTTCAATGTAAATGGCTGAGACAGATTATAGCTGAAATAAGTCTACCATGTCATGGCGCTACTTGTTATTTATTTTATGAAACACAAACGAATGTTCTTTCAAAAATTTCTTCTACGTTTTTCTGTTGGAGAATGTTTTTCATTAGATTATCCACGATAGTGTATAATATGCACGAAATTTGAAGTTTTTTTAAGCATAATATATAATCGCAGATAATATGCATTAAAATGAGTAAGGCATACTTTAAGTCGAAAAATTCGAAAAACATCCTAATATATATACACTAATGGCCATTAAAATTGCTAGAGACGTGAAATTTATACGAAAGGAAGAATGTAATGTGATATACAAATGATTAGCGTTTCAGCGCATTCAGACAAAGCAGGCGCCAGTAGTGACAACTACAATGTGTTTAAAAGAGGAAATTGTTCAGCCGGTTTCTCATACAAAAATTGCATTTGAACGTTGTTGCCTGGTGAAAAGTTGTTGTGATGCCTCGTGTAAGAAAGAGAAATGCGTACCAGCACGTTTCTGACTTTGATATAGGTTGATTTGTAGCGTACCGTGATTGCGGTTTATCTTATCGCAGTATTGCTGCTCGCGTTGGTCGAGATCCAATGACTGTTAGCAGAATATGGAATCGATGGGTTCAGGACGGTAATACGGAACGCCATACGGGATCTTAACGGCCACCTATCACTAGCAGCCGAGAAGACAGGCATATTATCCGCATGGCCGTAATGGATCGTGCAACCACGTCACGAGCCGTGGGTCAAGAAACGGAGTCGTTTGGAAGACAACAAGTGTCTGCACCAAAGTTCGACGATGCATGGACTCTCAGTTCGGAGACCATGGCTGCGGCTTCCCTTGACGCTGCGTCATAGACAACAGCGCCTTCAGTGGTGTGATCAACGATGAACCCGGGCGCACGAATGGTGAGAGGTCATCTCTTCAGATGAATTCAGGTTCTGTGTACAGCATCATGATGGTCGCATCCGTGTTTGGCGGCTTCGTGGTGAACGCACACTGGCAGCCTGCATTCGTCATCGTCATACTGGCCCATCACCTGGCGTGATGGTATGGGGTGCCATTGGATACACGTCTCGGTCACCTCTTGTTCGCATTGACGGTGCTTTGAACAGTGCACGTTACATTTCTGGTGTGTTACGACCCGTGGCTCTGCCCTTTATTCGAGCCCTGCGAAACTTACGCTTCAGCAGGATAATGCCCGACCGTATGTTGCCGGTATTGTACGGACCTTCCTTGATAAGGAACATGTTCGGCTGTTACCCTGGCCAGCACGTTCTCCAGATCTTTCGCCAATGGAAAACGTCTGGTCAATGGTTGCCGAGGTACTGGCTCAAGAACGCTATCTATCTATCTATCTATCTATCTATCTATCTATCTATCTATATATATATATATATATATACATAGATAGATCGTTATTGATAGATAAATAGTTAGTAAAAAATAAAAAAGGTATTAAAAAAGCATATTAAATATTTTCTCTATAACATTTTTATTTTTTTTTATTTTTTTAAAAACGAAATATTTTCAATGAACCAATATATTATAATGCCTCATTTCATCTTATTTCAATCATAAGTAGATGTTCCAAAGTGACTCCTTGATTATATTAATTCTAATACATACTTTCTTGAAAATAAAATACATTAGATTTTAATGTATTAAAAATGTAGGAAATTGTGTAGAAATGACATGATCTTAATCCTAGAGATAATTAATGCAAACTTTTTTTAACCAGGAAAATTAAAAATAAATTTGTTCTAAAATATGAGATGTAATAAAATATTTTCTAACTTAGGAAATCGAGACAAATGTAATCAAAAGACTATGCATCATTTTTTTATATACAATCTTATTTTATATTGTTGAAATGATATATGTAACTATAATAATATGGTTGCTAATGGTTTGCTACATTACACATGATAAATTGTAATGAAATTAATGAAAACGGACATATATTATTTTTCAAATTTCAATTAATTTGTTTTGCTATATTATTTAAAACTTTAAACTTGTGCATCAAGTTCAAATAATGCATTTGCGTGATTGCATTTGAGGAATTCACATGCTTTATATACCCGAAAACATAAGCAAAAATAATGAAAATTCCTGTAAAAGTTTCATAATTTTTAGTTTAATCAAATGAGTCATAAATAATTTTGAAAAAAAATTATATTTCGTAACTATTTAAAAAAATCTCTAATAAGCTTACAAAGTTATAGTATCATCACAAATTATGTATACCTAAATTTTAAACAATTGTTAGATGGTGTGTTCTTTTCTACATTGATATGAATTTTTTAAACATTTTTTTTAAATACGAATACACCTAATGTTTCAAGTGTATTCTTTTTATACATTATAAATTTAAATTTTAATTTGTTGAAAAATCTATGAAGTACGCCAACATCATTAAAAATAAATCTTACCAATTAGGAAAGAGAACAATCATACAAAAATCGGAATGCTTATTATTTAAATCAAATAAAGGTTATAAGATAAATATATTTCAAAAATGATGCATTTATTAAGATATATTACTAATGCGGTATGCTTTTTATACAGAACAATTATGATGCTGAATTTATAACTCTTTCTTACTCATATTTTATATAAAAATAAAATTATTGAAATGTTAATTGATTTTTGTTTTACGAAGAACTATTTTAAGGATGTTCTATAGCATAAAAATGAAAATAGTTTTTTTATACATTGCAATTAATTGTATGAGTGATGTTCTAGTTAAAAAAAATTGTTTATTTATACTGATAACTCTAAAGGGTGATATTATCATTAATTTTAAAATTAATACTCATTTTCTAGAAAAATAATAATTGAAAGTAAACTAAAATTAATATTTTCAATCGAAGTCATACAGGTCTGAAAATAACTTAATTGATAAGATTTAAATTAATTTAATTAGTTAAATCAGTTTAATAAGTATCAAAAATGGAATGAATCTAAATAAAGAAAGCATTAAGAATATATTTTTAAAAATTAATTTTATTCATTCAAAGTTTGTTGTTCATTAGCATTAAAATAACCTTATGTATTCTTTACTACAGATATTTATAGTTAGTATAATTTCTTGTCTGAAAGATTCTTAATTTGAATGCAACAATCCTTAAAGAAGTATGTATATTAAGAGACTATTATTATGCTTTTTATGCGTCTATGGAATACTAATTTTTAATTAAGATTGTACATTATGCAAAAATCGCAATAATTTTGTTATATTTTAATAAATTCATGACTGGAATAAGTAAAAAGAAAAGTTAATAATAATTTATTTTGAATTTCTTAACGTACAGATTTTAAACAAATTTTAAATTCACCTTTTATACGGTATAATGAATAATGTTAACATGAGTAAACAAAGTATTCTGAAGCTATTAGAGTATTGAGTAAAGTTATAAATATCATTAAAAATAAATTTGACTTAAATAATTGCATAACTTTTCTCAACCTTATAAAGATAAATTATGTTACCAATTTTTTTTAATAAGGAACCTCAATCTCAAATGTTAAATAAGTGAATTTTAATTATAACTATTTAAAATGTTCTCTGTGGAAGAGTTTCCTATTTATAGATTTTTATCACCAATCAATATTTAATAATTTTATTTTAATTAACCTTTTCTATTGATTTTGAGAGGTGATGCAATAAATGAAAACTTACATTATGCATACATGTGCTAAACTGTAACGAAACGAATTTTGACTTATAAATATCATAGTCATCACTCTAATAAATTGTTATACTTATAATTTAAATATATAACCAAAAATATGAGACAATAAAGTTTAACAAAGGAAATTAACTTCATAAACTTTGTACTCCATCGTATTTCCTTTTTAAATACACAAATTCAAATGGTATATTAAAAGGTGTATAAAATATCGTATAACTTGGTATTATAATATAATCAGTTGTACTCTTTTAGAATTATTCATTGCAATTTTATTCAAATAATATTCTTTATGTTACAAATTGATATAAATATTTTCAATAATAATATTTAGAAAAACATTTATTCATTAATAATATTTAAAAAAATGAATATAATCCTTATCTAAAATGTGTTTATTAATTCTAAAAATATTATACAAATTGTGATGTTGTTACATAGGACACACTAGGTGAAGCCAACCATCTGTGACGAGGCGAACGGAGTCAGAAAAAACGTCTTTTGAAGCACTTTCCAACGCGAATGGAAGTTTGGCTTTGGCTCATAGATAACACCACCAGCTGCGACCTTCTAATGTAGGGATAGGAAGCCATAGAAGATTTAAGACTGGCTATTTTTTTTTTTTTTTTTTTTGTTTTTTTGTAATTTAATAAAATAATTCTTATACGTTGAAAATATTAATTTCATACTCGTACAGAAAAAATATTATGTTGTTGTTGTTGTTAATGACACTTGGCGACACCAAGCCCGCCAGTCACAGAGACTAGGCGAATGAAGTCAGAGAAGGAGCGTCTTCCGTTTTCTAATAGAGCATCCTCATTTGAAGGTAGAAGAACAACTTTTGGTTCATAGATGGCAGCACCACCTGAATCTTCCAATTTAGAGATTGAAACCAGTGAAGACCCAAAGCCTGGCTCCAACCACCCCCAAAGGTATTAAATTGTTATGGGAACATGGAGGACATTGCGACCCGACGGATTTAACGTGCCCCAGTCGCCATTTGTGAACACAAATGAGAAAATATTATGCATATTATCAATGTATATTTACTAAATATGTGATTAAAAAATGCAGTACATGAAATTTATTTTGTATATTGATATACACTTATTGCGAAAGAAACAAGATTTTATAGTAAGGTAACATGGAGAAATCTTAATAACGAATAAGCTATGATGTATCTTATTATGAATAAGAAAATTTTCATTAATAAGACACATTTGGATTTAGATACTGATATACATAAAATAAGTTTTAAAATATTTTATCTAAATATTAAAATCATTCTTTTAGACGTTTCTAATAATTATTTTAAACGTAAATAAAAATTTAAATAAGTAGGAAAAGTATGAAAATTAAAAGTGGTAATTCAATAAAGAAACGCTTATAACTCGATAAAGAAAGATTTGCAAAAAAAAAACGTTTAATAGATTTTTTTTCGAAATGAAACATAGAACAAAATTATATTCTTTATTGCAGCGCAATTTGAAACTATCACATTTCATAATTCTCTTAAAGAAACACAATCATTTTAGCTTAGAATCATTTACTAATATTATGCTATAGTTATAAAACTATATTTTCATTGAGTCATTTACATTTTTAAACCGAACTTTAACTTCATAATTTAAAAGATGTGAATATTTTTAATAGGATTATGATTTCTTATGAATTTAATGGTCTATTATCATTCTCATTAAGAATAAGAATAAAATAATTCGTAAAGTAGTTTTTAAGATTAAACAAAGAAACGCATATAAATATATTTTAATATGCTAATTAAAATAATATCTACATAAGAACTGCAAAATTGAATCATATTTAATTCTTTTCATGGATTAGGAATAAAATATCAATATTTAGAAAAAAAAGACTAGTAACAGTAAAAAACTTAATGAAATTTTCAAAGGAAATTAATGTATTTCTTTATTAATAAAACAAATATTATTTGCAATTTAATTTCAATACCATTTATATTTTTAAAATATCATCGCAAATTGAAAATCCATTTAATTACTTTTTTTTGAGATACTAATGTTATTCTTAGAATCATTAATGATAGTAATGAGAAGTGTTGTAGTTTGACTCGGTGATAATAGGAAAAACCGAGTTACCCAGGTTCTTAGAAATAGTGGAGATTAAATGAGAATATATTAGAATGACACAATTTAAATAATAATAATAATAATGTAATTTTATTGGACTACTATTTACATTTAACCGACTGAGCGTCCGCGACGTATCTGTTACGTCGCAATAAACTGGTTGAAAAGCGGCTCATGACGGCTGGGATACGTCGAAATATTCCTGCTCGAAAGCGGCCTGCGACGGCAGAGATACGTCGCAGAGTTTTCACCGAGAGCGGCCGCGACGTATATTTTCACATAGTAGAAACCACTTATTTTTGCTTTCCCCCTAATCGGTGGTTTGATTGATCGGTCTTAATCACTCAAACCCCACTCCTTGGAGACTTTTCTTTGAAAACTAAAACTCAGCCTGAGTTTTACGCCAAATATCTAAAATACTGATTATTTTTTCGCCAAGATTCAACTTTAAAATTTTATAATCTATAAATTTGTTGCTTTAGAAATAAAATGCGAGTTTATACATTATTATTTTTAATTTTAGTTCCTAAGCTAATTGAATTAGGCGATTTTATTACACAAAAATTTTTAATCCATATGTACTTTTAAATTACTAACAAGCTTGCCTTCTTTTCTTACTTAAATTTTAATAATTTTCCTGCTTATGTTAATTATTTCTTACATTTTAGTTAATTTAATTCGGTTTTTATTGTTTTTGATGACATTTTTTTATCGACAAGTTATGACTAAAATAAACAAATAAAATTCGTAAATGGAAATTATTTAATTTCCAGTGAAAGAGCTCATGGCTGCTATAGTAAAATCGTTGTGACGTCCATAATAAATAACATTTACCTTAATGACTAAAACTCATTTAATTTGCGTTTTTTTTGTGCATTAAGAAAAAATTTACTAATAAGTTTACTCTCGGCATATTGATTTTTATTTCGTTATTACTTTAATTTCTTTTTACATGCACTTCAAATGTTGATAGTAAAACAGAAGTATCATCTTAAGGCAATAGTATAACATGATTGTCTCATAAGTGTGTAGCCAAGAATATTATACATGTGTTATTTCTTTTTAATGAAACATTATATTGAAAAAAAAATCAACACTATTTACTGTTACACCATATAACAAGGGTGTCCAAGACGTCGACCGCGGTCGACTGGTAGACCACGAAGACATTTTAAGTAGTCCACACGACCATCCCGATAATGACTTCGGATATTAACAATTTAATTTATGACTTATTATTAATTTATGACATAGAATCAATGAATTATTTAAAATAAAAATTTACTACAGCCTACGCTTTAAAACCCAAAATAAACTTTGCAAAGATTTACGATTTAAAGATTTATGATTAAAGGTTTAGGATATAAAACATAAAACGGACATGATGAGCGCTATTAAAACATTCAAAGAAACTATGGAAAGGTATGTATCTCAATTAAGAAAACATGAATTGAGAAACTTTAAAAACATGGAGGAAGAGTGCATCCATAATCCAAACCGAGACTTCGAAGATTTCACTTAATACTTATTTTGTTTGAAGAATTTGAAAGAAGATTCGCTGACCTAATTAGCTTGAAATAAATAAATTTTATAATATTTCCATTTAATGGAAATGTCAAAATTGATAGACATTGTCACAATGATGTCACTATGAAAATGTCAACATTGATGGACAGCGTATCTGAAAAAATAGGACATTTAATAGGTATCACACGAGTCAAGGTCGAGGAAGAAATTATTAAATTAAGATGCAATATATTTCTTAAATCGAGAGGATATTTAGTGATACTGATTTTTGGAAATTAATTTCTGAGGAAATATTTCCAAATATTTACAAATTGATTTTGTATTTCAAATCGTACTTTGGATCAAGATATCTTTGAGAATCTGCTTTTTCAACCATGAATAAAAAACAAACTTTGGCGCATTTAACAGATGAACATTTAATTTCATGTTTATGGATTGCAATAAGCTCGTACCAGCCACAATATGATAAACTTGTCGCAGATATACAGTGCCACATTTCAACTAAACGAAGTGAATAGGATGGTCACTTTTTGATGTATGAATACTTTGATTATTTTCATCAGTAAATTTTTGTTTTGTAAATATTGATAGTAAGTTTTTTTTTTATTTTTTAAGTTACATAATTTACTATTTTTTCTTGTTACCGAAATTAAATATGTACGTTAATTTAGCTCTGCCATTGGTAGACCGCCTTCGATTTTTTAAATGTGGAGTAGACCCCGGATCCCAAAAGTTTGGCCACCCCTGCCATATAAAGTCATTATTTTAATAAATAAATATTAAAAAGATACTATTTCTTAAAAATTTTACGATATTAGAAATTTTCTCGATTAAAAAATAAACTACAATATTTCTGATATTAGCTTTGTTCTGCTGTGAAAATCATTTTATTCTATATATTTTTTTTATTTGCATACATGTAATAATTTTTCTAGATGACGTAACGATAATATTTAATAAAATAATATTCCTTACTAGAAATTTATTGCAGATTTAAAACAAAATAGATTTATGAGGAATATAAATAATTAAAGTTTTAAACAGTAAACTGTTCTGAAGCAAAATAATGGAATTTTAACTTATATTTAAAGATGAGCTAAACTTTTTAAAGCAGAAAATATTTTTAGCTCTTTTATTTTAGAATGTGTGTAAAATGGAATGATCCTATTGAAATAATGTATTTGTGAATCGAAATAATATTAATGCTACAATCTAAGCAATTAAATTTTGAACCTACAGAAAATAATTATTTTATTACAAAATTTATTTTTAAAATAAGCAAATTATCAATACGATAGTTTTACAAATGATTATCTTTTAACGCGATCCATATTAGGTATAAAAGAAATTTTTAAATATAATAATCTTAACCAGAGAATTTCTTGTTGTAAAATGTGGTTATATATTTACTTTACTCTTCTTATTTGAATTAAAAACTAATTTTCATAATTTATCTTTTAAACATAAAATGATATATTCCACGTACGAGTTATTGGGTCATTAAAGTCATATTAATGAAAAATATAAATAAATTCATTTAAAATATAATTGAGATACGTTTTAGTTAGGAATGACAGTAAAATAAGTCTCTAATCATTAAAAGAAAGAATAAATACACTAAGAAAATTTATATCTCTCAATCAAAATTTTAATTTTAAATTAAGATACTATATTATCTACAAAATCTTTTTAATTAAGAGACCATATAAAAAAGATATAATTTATAAATGTTTTTCATTCACGCGAGCGCATAATATTATGTTGCGAGTGCGGCACCATTTTGTATAAAAATACTTTCTTATAATGAAAGAAGAATTCATGGTATATTGTTATGTATTATTTTACGTGAATTGAAAAGTCAATAGAAAAAAATAGAATATTATCAATTTTTTTCATATAAATCTGGTGCTTTTGCCAAATTAAATAATATTCTTTTGTTTTTATTTTTAATTATATGTATTCATTTAATCCTTACTGTGAATAAATTTCCTTAAACTTTTGCGAACTTAATAATCAAGACAGTTGAATAGTGAAGGCTAAAATTATTTTTTCTAAAATTTTTATAAGTATTCGACAAACTATTTCAAACGGATTCTTATATACGTGAGAGGAGTTTGTTTCCAGGGAGAAAACTATTCATGTGTGACTTCCTTTACAATTTAAGCATGTTTCCTGTTAGTCAGGGAAAGAATGAAAGGGGAGAATGTTTACTTAAATGTAAATGAAACTTTCTGATTATTCTAAACAGATGAGAAATTGCTTTCTCGCCATGATTCATTGCTACAAATTAATGATTATGTTCTACTTTTTTAATAACTAAGAACTTACATAACAGATTACATTACATTCAAAAGTATTTTCGGAAATTTAGATCAATAAAAATCATAAGTATAACAAAATTTTATTTCCAGTTAGTTTTTTAAATTTAAAAATTCAAATTTAAAATCTAATGAATCAAATCCTAAAAACAAATCATAAAAAAAGATTTTAAAATTATATTGTATATAGTTTCCTATTTAAAGAAAAGACAATTTCTTTTTATAAAAATAAAACTGGAATATTTTTTTATGAATGACAATAAAGTAAGTCTCTAATCAATTAAAAAAAATGAAAAATTTGAAAAGAATATTAACAATTCTCAATTATTAAGATTATTAATAAAGTCTTTTTAATTAGGCAACTTTATATAGTAGAGATATATGATAATTATATAAAGGTTTTGCATTTGTAATACAATAAAATATTACTAATGCAAGAACTTTTCATAAAAATATTTTTATAATGGAGTAATAATAACCTCTTAGCACTTTATTATACATTATATTATGTAAAATTAAATATAAGTCAATAGAAACTCGTTATAAATTTATTAGTTTTTTTCCTACAGTAATTTTGCCAAATTAAGTTGTAAAGATTGTTTTGTTTTTATTTATAATTATACATAAAGGATTCTTTTGTTTTTATTTAAAATTATACATAACGGATTCTTTTGTTTTTATTTATAGTTATACATAAAGTACAGTTCATAAACGCTAGATTAATATTTAAAAAATAACTCGAATAATGCACTTGTGAACCAAATATTCCATTTATATTGGAATAAATTAAACGTAACACTTTAAGTTTCTTATTATTACATGCACTGATATATATTTCAATTCAGACTGACAAATGAAGTTAATTTTCATGTATTGTAGCAAGTGATATTTTATCTGAGGTTGTTCAGTTACGATTAGAAAAAATTAATTTAGCAAATAAATTTGGGCTTTAACGCTTTTGAATAAAAAAAAAAATAAATAAAAAAAAATTTATCTAAGAAAAAAGAGCATAAGTAATATGTATTTTTACTTTTGCTAAAAAAATTAAATAAATTAATAATTTTAATATATTTCTAATTCGTTTAGACTGTTGAATTATATAAACGTATAGTCTAAATCAGCATTGCTATGTGTGCTGAAAGTACTATAATATTGAAAGAGTTTGAAAAATATTTATTTACTTGCATTAAATAATTATAAAGTTTCTAATAAAAATTAGTTTGTGTTAAGAAAAAAATAATGTGAGAAAATGTATTTTTACTAACATTATTTTATCTTACTGTAATAAAAATTTGAAAAGCTTCTGTAACTCATTGAAAAAGAGAAATTTCCATTATACCGAAAATAATAAATATACAAGAAAATGTAACAAGCAACTTTCTTATTTAAATTGCGTAAGAAATCTAAAACATCATAATTTGTGGATACCGTTTTTCTTTGAACTTCATATTATTTACCAAGTCAACCTAAAAACACTGAGGAATATCTTCATTTTCAATTACACAAAAAACAGTTATTTACAAATAATTTTTGCTTTTTAAGTTTTATACAAAAATAAAATATACGTTTTCGTCTTAACCACTTCTATTGGGATGTACAATGCCTTCTGGCAAATACATACAACCCTAGATAGGGTAGTTAGTGGTAAGTGACATCCCCTCTCTCTAAATTGAGTGATGTGACAGTTTTCAGGGGGGTAGGAAATATTCCCAATGAGAACGGGAAACAGTCGACGATTTTTGTATAGTTTAGGAAAGTGGCTGTGGAACGAAAAAGTAGTGTATCTGGTTTTAAAGAGGAAACATTTTTCGCAGATTCTTGAAATTTTCTGAGACGCTGAGTCGGTTAAATATTTACAGTTTATATTTAAAGATTAAATGTCTTATCAACATATAAAAGCATATTTATAAAACATTGTGCGGCCAGTGGGTCCTGAAGAAGAGATTAAAATGACTCACCCCCTTTATAGTGCATCCCCCTTGGTAGGTCAGTACAGTTGCTGATACACTTTCTTTAGGCTCTCCTTTCATCATCGCATTGCTCCAGTATCACCCCGTCTGCTCCATGTCTCTCATTTGGGTAAGTCTGCTTCACCTCTCCACCAATTTCACTCTATCATCGGAGAACTATATTTCTATCTCATCGAATTCTTGGTTCTCCCATATCTAATCGGGGTCACATAGGTCTCAATCCATATCCCTCGTCGGAGGCTTAGCGTCTTCCTCGGTTCAACTCCTTTATTTTATTGTTGTTGTTGTAGTTCTTTCAAATCATATCATCATCTGAGAATTCTGAAATCTGAATCAGAATCTGAATACTGAATCTGAATACCTCTCCATCTTCAACTCCTTAACTTTTATTGCACTCATATCTCCTCCCATTTTCTTCTATTGGATATTTTCTTGTATCTCATCGGTGTTAGGCTTCCAGGGAATGGTCAGAAATCTCCCCTCCAAAACCCATGATTGGCCACACACAAACAAAAAGGAGAATATTTTAATTTCATATGGACCACCCATACATCCCAAGGGGAAAAGGACCCTGGGATGGAAAACTGCAATAAACTTTAAGTGCAGTTTTCGGGTGCCACTTTGAAATATATAGTTTTATTTCTTTATTACCCTTGTCTCTTTATATTACAATTTTTATGTTTCCTTTCTTTTATATTTTACAAAACTACTGCCGAGAGGAATTGTTACAGAATGTATTTACAGTAACATCTGTTTCCTCTGCGGCTCCTTTTATGTCGTTTGCACTACGACAAGAAGAATACTCTTCTCATTCTGTTTTTAAAAAAATAAATTTAAGATTATTAAAAACTACTCAATAATGAGTTGGAAGCAAAATAATTAGTGTTTTTTTTCCATTACTAAAGTAAATAATAAGTCTTATACATCAACTGTAATTTAAATTATAGCAAGTCGTTATAAAACACATTGAAACATATTTTTTTATGTTTTCGTATTATACTCGGTAATTTTTCAAGAATTTGACTGTATATATAATAAGATGCAAATGTAGTTAAAAAGAGTACAGATTTTAATTGTAATACATGTGCCTAGTTGAGTTTGACTTAAAGTCATTTTATGAGTGACAATAAATTTTAATGTGTGTATTATAGTTCAGATTCAAACTGTTAAATTTTAAGAAATAATTTATTCAAACAAAGGTAACTTAATGACGACATATATCATATATAATATTACCGTAAATATTTAAAACTCCGAAAAATTGTAATTTCACTTAAAATCTTAATAGATAATTGCAAAATATTATTTCATGAAGAAAATATCAATCTACTTGGAAGTTAAGAACATCAATTGATGTAATTGTCAGAGAAGATTTGTCTATTGTTTATTGCAAAAAAACAAGATTTAAAAATTAATTCATTAATTTCAAAGAATTCAAGATTAACCATTATTATTGTTCGGTTATTAAATCAACTATAAGAGACGAAATATTCATCAAATTCAACTAGTTTAATTGTTAAGCTCAAAAGACATTGTTTATAGAAAGATATGTATTAAAATTTGTATAATCGTAAGAAATAGGAATAAAACTTTGGAACATTTATTAAAAATGATACATCTACATAATCAAAGAGTTAATTATTTTTCCAGCAGAACATTAATTTATATATGTATTACATAATTTTAATTTTGATAAATATATATATATATATATATATATATATATATATATATATATATACGCAATAAATAAATTTAATGCATACCTTTAAAACTATATATTCATAAGTATTTACGTTTATTTAATTTTTTAGACATACAGGGGGCATTGGTATCAAGATGCAAATATAATAACCCTTTGGCACTTAATATATATCAAACTCAATATGAGTTCTTGAATGATTTATCTAATATAGAAGCATCATACTGAAATATTTTTAGCATTTTACTTAGTTTATTTTAAAATATCCATGTAGAGTAAAATAAAAAGGAACACATATCAAATTTAATTACTGACATATTTTAAAGAAGTAAATGCAATAGTAATGTAAATGTTACTTAGATTACATAATTTTAATAATTAAACTGGTTTATTACTACTTAATTTTTCAATTATCTCTCATAGTTTTCTCACCTTTACCATGTTTTCCTCACAGTAAATTCACTTTTAAGAATAACATTTATAACAAAATAATTAAAATTTATAAAAACTAACTGAGCTTTTATTAAACTGTATAGAGAGAGCTAATTATCAAATCATTCATATTATGTACTGAGAACTTTTAAAATAAGAAATAGTAGCAAACATCATTGTTAATAATATTTACTTTAAATGCTTATAAATTCATTCAAGTACACTACTGGTCATTAAAATTGCTACACCAAGAAGGCGACATGCTACAGACGTGAAATTTATAAGAAAGGAAGAAGGTGCTGTGATATGCAAATGATTAGCTTCTCAGCGCATTCAGACAAAGCAGCCGCCAGTAGCAACACCTACATTGTGTTTAAATGAGGAAATCGTTCAGCCGGTTCCTCATACACAAATTCCATTTGAACGTTGTTGCCTGGTGAAAAGTTGTTGTGATGTCTCGTGTAAGAAGGAGAAATGCGTACCAGCACGTTTCTGACTTTGATAAAGATCGAATTGTAGCATACCGGGATTCCGGTTTATCTTATCGCAGTATTGCTGTTCGCGTCGGTCGAGATCCAATGACTGTTAGCAGAATATGGAATCGATGGGTTCAGGACGGTAATACGGAACGCCATGCGGGATCTCAACAGCCACCTATCACTAGCAGCCGAGAAGACAGGCATATTATCCGCATGGCCGTAATGGATCGTACAACCCCGTCACGAGCCGTGGGTCAAGAAACGGGGTCGTTTGGAAGACAACAAGTGTCTGCACCAACAGTTCGACAACGTTTGCAGCAGCATGGACTCTCAGCTCGGAGACCATGGCTGCGGCTTCCCTTGACGCTGCGTCATAGACAAGAGCGCCTTCAATGGCGTGATCAACGACGAACTTGAGCGCACGATGTTTGGCGGCATCGTGGTGAATGCACACTGGCAGCATGCATTCGTCATCGTCATACTGGTCCATCACCTGGCGTGATGGTATGGGGTGCCATTGAATACACGTCTCGGTTACCTTTTGTTCGCATTGATGGTGCTTTGAACAGTGCACGTTACATTTCTGGTGTGTTACGACCCGTGGCTCTACCCTTTATTCGAGCCCTGCGAAACCCTACGTTTCAGCAGGATAATGCCCTACCGCATGTTACCGGTATTGTTTGGATCTTCCTTGATACGGAACATGTTCGGCTGTTGCCCTGGCCAGCACGTTCTCCAGATCTTTCACCAATAGCAAAAGTCTGGTCAATGGTTGCCGAACGACTTACTCGTCACCAAACGCCAGTTACTACTGTTGATGAACTGTTGCATCGTGTTGAGGCTGCATGGGCATCTGTACCTGTACATGCAATCCAATATCTGTCTGACTCAATGCCCAGGCGTATAACTGCTGTTATTACTGCCAGAGGTGGTTGTTCTGGGTACCTGATTTCTCAGGATCTATCCAGCCAAATTTTTTGAAAATTTAATCACTTGTTATTTCTAGTATAATATATTTGGCGAATAAATAGCATTTTGTTATCTGCATTTGTTCCTGGTGTAGCAGTTTTAATGGCCAGTAGTGTATATTTCATAATTGTTATTAATTATAGATATTGCCTTTAAATTTAAATTTACATTGATTTGAAATCATATAAACTAAGAGAAAAAATATATTAAATGAAAAAAGTTAGGTATATTAGAATTATTAATCAAATAAAACAACAAATAAATTGTGAAATCGTTATTTCCATTTTTACACAATTTGATATTAACAAGATACTTTTGTTTTTCACACATTTCCAGTTAATCGTATTTCCCATTATTAGTGACTATTAGCTTTATTTTGTGTTACTTAAAATTACTTAAAATTTTAAATATAAAACAATAAAATTTTTTATCTTATAATGAAAAAAATATTTTTATCATTTCATTGTTGTGTGAAATGTTAAAAAGAATGACATCATCCATTTTAGGTTTAAGTATAGAGAGATAGAATTTCTTAAAAATAAGCATATATATTCTTTGATAAAGTCTGAAATAGTTCAATCAAAAATCTATTCAATCTATTTATATTGGAGTATTTTATAAAGAAATGTTTATTGATATTTCAAGATGTAATGATCAGACAATACCAAATGCTTTTAGTGAAAGATATATGTGCACTTCATATTATTGAAAAATCTTCAGCCACTAAAAGTGGTTTCCTTTTCCATTCAGTAAAACCGAATGTAAATCATAAGTAATATTCTCAAAAGACAGAAATGAATATTTTCAATTTTATTGGAATTTATTTTTGTCTGATGAAATAAATTTTATGATCTTAAAGATTTTAAAAGAGTAGTTGATAATGATAATAATAACATAGGATAACGTGATAACATGCTGTTTACGATAAACTTTTAAAAATTTTATATTGCAAAGTTATATCATTTTACACATTGTATCCTTTAAAAGCTAAATAAACATAAGGAAACATTTTACTAGGAAAACCTAATAAACGGTTAATCTTTAAATGCTAAATAAACTTAGTTTAGATTTACCTTCTCATAGAAATAAATGAAGAAAATAAATAATAAGATTTTTTTATTTGTTATAAATGAAAGTTTTAAAAAACTGCATTTAGTAAAGAAAAAATTCTGCTTCATATTTTAATTGGTTTGCTACAAAGTGTTAAGTTATTTAATACAAATGTGTGTGCATTACAAGCAAAATAGTTCCTTATTTTAATCGATTTTCTATTAATAGGAAATTGTTTATTTTTATTTCTAGAAGACATTAGATAAGAAATAAAAAATTTAATAATTCATATAGAGAGTAGTCCAAAAATAAGTAATGTGATTTGTAATCATAAGAACATAACGAAGCTTGATATACAAATTTCCCATACTTTTATATCTTTTCCTTAATAAAAAGGGATAAGACTCTTAAATGGATACATTAAATTATTGTGATTTATATTGAACTGAATTTCATGTTCATCAGCTTTGGAAATGGGGAATTTCATGTCATCAAAATATGTATGCCAAAAGAATTACTGGTAGTTTGAAATTTCCAACTATTTAAAACAAATAAAATGAAATAAATACACTTTAGATATTATTTTTAAAAGATGTTTACATTTGATCCAAACGATCTTAAAAAAAGTAGGTTTTCCATTGATTTTACATAATTTTCATTTGATGATAGTTACATCAAGTTTATTTTTAACATCGTATTACAAAATATATATACTTTATTAATCCCTTCTTAAATTCCTTAAAATGTATTGAATATTCTACGACACATAAGTTATAATTTTTATAAATAACTTTTAAACTCATTTCTATCTCATAAAATTTATATAGCTAATATTAATAATATGTTCTATTTATATCTTTATAAGAGCTCAAGTAGCTTCCTTTTAAGAGCAGCAAAGTATAGAAACATCTTCCTCGGGTCAACGACTGGAAGGGTTACTACGCACTCTCTCTCATTGGGTTGCCAAAGGTCTGTTGGTTAGAATGTGTTCACTTTAAAATATGACGTCCAAATACTTTCCGCTAGTGTAGTGTGAATGTGGAGAGAAGACTGCCTACATATTTGTGACTACACTTGACCATGGTTCAAAATTACGAGGCACTTGGTTATGGGCGAGTATATGAAACTTATTAACCGTAAGAGATACTATCCGGAGCTTGTCAAGGCTGTTATGAATGTATTTCTTCATTAGTTTGATACTGCGTTGTTGAAAATTTAACTGCTGAAGGCCGTTGTAAAGCTTGTTGATATCCACTACATAAATTATCTAATGGGAGGATTTTTACATTAATATTTGGCTGTATTCAAGTGTCACAAATTAGTAAACCTATAAACCTCCAAATGTCCCACCTCGATAGACTTGCATACAGAAGTGCAAAATCATTCAACCATTGTTTAAGAGGGTATGAAATCGGACCAGGGAGCTTAGGCCTTGAAGAGCACTGCTCTAATACTTAGCCATTGTTAATATTGTTTCATTACATATAGTTTTATTTTATGATCAATTGAAACAACTCTTAATATTTTCGATGCAATAAAAAAACTTATTTTATAAATATGCAATGTCATTTCTTTTTTTAATGTTTTCCTCTATTTTAAAATTTTAACTATTAACTGCTTTAAATTTTGGGTTATTTAGTGCATTTTTCTTAAGCAAATTATTTTGCACAATATTTCTTTTCGTTATTTACTTATGCCCTTTGATATACTTATGGTAATTTTATAATTATTTATATAAAAACTATATATTTTTCTGTATTATTCCTCGTTTAATATTTTTACCTATTAAAAACAGTCATGAACATTTTATTACCAATAATTCTAAATGGAAATACTTAACTGATAATTTGATTTTATGCTTATGTTTATTCTGTACCCTGTTGTGATTTCATATGATAAACTGAAATTGACCCAATACGATTGTTTAAACATGAAATAATTTGAAATACAGCTGATTAATTTCTAATCTAGTTCGATTTGAGTTCAAAAATTTATTGAAACAAGGAAAAAGATAAACGTTTATAGAAATAGAAATATTTAAAAGAGTAAAAACCACAATAATGAAGTTTTGGCAACATGGAATATTCGATTTCAGACTCATTTAACTCTGCTTGTAGAAACTAACACATATTATAACAGAGATGAATAACTTTGAAAACTCGTTTAGACACCGCTTGGCAGATTATTCCATTTCTACATGCATTCTGCTATCAGTAATATTTTAAAATCCCAATATAAGCTATTTGTCATCTAAACCACGAAAATTATGCCACATAAATGTTACTTTAATTTAAATTACACATTTAACTGTATTTTATATAATTAAATAATGAGTTTTGTGTTCTTGGCATTTAGTTTTATTATTTTTCGGTAATCAATCAAGTCAAAATTATTTGACGTTATGTTTATGGTCTCATTAAATATTTCTTGAAAAGAATAGCAAGTTTGATCCTCAAAGATTCATTTCAAGTTAAAAAATATATATCTGTTCTAGTATACGTTCTTTATCTGAAATATTTTCCTTAATCAAGTCAATAATGTTGCTTAAAATAAATTTGTCTACCAGGTATATCACTTTTTCAATGCAGAAGCAACATGGTAAGCCCCCAATTTGGAATCTATTTTGTCTGCAGGAAAAACTAATCCTTTGGTGTAAAAATGGGGCAATAATGAAGTAACAAGTCAAACATACCAGATACATAAAAAAAAAATTCAGAAATTCTGTTTCTTTTTGATATAATAATAATATTAATACCAATTATATTAGATGAATTAAAAATCACTCTAAATTAAATGAAATAAACGTTTATTATAAAATGTTTATCATATTATAAAATATGTATCACATTTATCGGTAAATAAATAATTTTTTATTTGATACATAATATTCATTATGAGAATTATTACACTAAACGTTTTGAATAAGATATTCAACCATGAAAACAATGATAATAATAATAGTCTTATGCTAGAGAAACTTAATAGATATAACTTAATAGATTTATATAGAAAAATTATGCTCATTATTTTTTGAAGATATTTTAATAAACCTTAATGAAAATTTGGCATCTTCATAGTTTTATCATGTAAGATAAATGTCATTCGATTACATATAAATCGGTTTTAGAAAAATATATTCAAAATATATAACACATAAGCAATTTCAGTTCTTCTAAGCATTACATTTTTCTGCCCAACAGTAATTCAACTTTTCGATTCATGGAACACATTTATTTCTTAAATAGCTTTTATTCATTTGTTTGATAATGTATTTTAGTTTTTGAATACATAATGTTAAAAATAAGAGAAATAGGTAATTTAGCAAATGTATAATGATATTTTTATCTATTTTTTTTAAATTCTATTTTAAACACATTATTTTAATGGTCTGGAGAATTGAAAATAACTGAAAAAAAATTAAATTTTTACTTTGGATGCAGGCATCATGTTGTTTTATTTTTAATCAGTGTTTTTTTTTTACATTTATTTAAAAGCTTGTTGTTTTATTTTCCATAAAACGATAAAAATAATTAAGAATTCTTTAAGATTAAGAATAGTTTAAGATTTTCGTATTTTTATAAAATAATTATTTTTCTTGCCTGAAGTATCAACTACTGTTAAATATAGTGAATATCCGATAAAGACCGGAGTTCGTATTCTACATTGGTTCTACATTTTGGAGAATTCTTTAGAGTGATGACGCGTTTGAATGTTGCAGATGTAAGCACAATGCACTTGAATTCAATTCTCTCAACGCACCTGAATCTGTCATACGTAAATCAAATATTCATGAAAATCATGACAGGAAGTTTATACCCTCAAAAAGTTAATCGATGGTATGAATTATTACGTTGAATAATTCTGAAATTGTAAATTCATAGCTATCATAATTCAAATATTAAGATTAGTCTACCTAGTTACAATTGGTTAAAGAGGTATTTTGATGAAATATCCATACAGGTGAAAATGTCTGCATTAATGATATTTGCATGAATGTCTTAATACATATTAAGGTTAGTTAAAAAATTTGATTTAACAGAGAAATTTAAAGTTACATTAATGAAGAATATATTTGTATCATATTTTTTAAAGAGAGCTCCGTTAAGAAATATTCATTTTTCATAAATGTTTGATAAATCTAGAATTTCCAAAATTTTTTGTAGTTTTAAGTATTTCTAATAAAAATACCTTTTTTCTGGAAATTTAATATAATATATAAAAATCATATCTTCAAATTTGAATTAATATTTGTAAACTGTATTTAATATTTTAAATCTCCATGAAAGTTTTAAGATTTTTGGTGAAATTTGTGGAGAGATAATTAAATAAAGAATTGAAAAGATAAATTTAGTTTTGTTTTTCTCTATTAAAAAAAGAAAAATAAGATACTAATCATGATCTATATGATATTTCATAAATTTTTCATTTTCATCTGTTTGGCAATTACTAACTAAACACAAATATTCACATTTTAGCTTAACATATATTTTGAATTTTTTGAGTAGATGGCTAAAATTTTAAATTAATTATATTTTCTTTTGATCCATAATTCATTATTTCTTAAGGTACATTAACAAAAAGACTTTTTGAAAAATAAATTCATTTGCTTTTTTGATAATGTAGAAAGACTGGTGTTCCAAATTTTAGAGTAAAATTCTAAAGCTGTGACACTGAAAGGGATTATAAGAACAAAATAAATTACTTCAAAACTAAACATAGCATACTTAAAGAGATAAGAATGATATTATTAAATAATCTGTTAAGAAAATTGCAATTTAAATTAAATAGAATATGCAAATTAAATTAGTGAAAGAAACATGAGGAAACTCAAATTGAAATAAACAAGCTAAAGAGATTTGATTAATATTTTTTATGGTTTAAAATATAAATTTGTGTTATTCGAAAGGAAAATTTAAGTAAACGTGTTTTCTACAGATAAAATTTCTTTCCGTCTATCTAAAAATTTGAAAATAAATTTAAAAATGTTTTGACACATGATATTAATATTTAAACACTGTTTAATGAGTTAGAAAGAGTTTAAAGAATATTTCAAAGGAGGAGGTAATTTCATTACAAATATGCAGATTGTAGAAAACGATATCTTGAGAATTCAAATAAATGTTTTTTAAACAAAACATTTAAAAATGACAATTTTTCTGACATTTCTTTTAAATTCATTATGATTTTCTTGCTATGTTGCATTGACTGCTTCAAAAGCTAACAAATCATATGGAAATTTGCAATTTTAAATGAATTACTATTTAAATTCATATACTCATTTAAATCCGCTTCTGGATGTAGACACAACTTATGATGAGTTAAGGATTATGAGAAGTTATATTTGTGTATTTACTTAATTATTATATATTTTAAAACTTTTGAAAAACAATTAAATGAATTATATATTCGAATAAAAAAATTATTTACAAAATTGTGATATCATTCGTTTAATTTTTTCTCATATGCATTACTATATTTTGAATAAAATCAAATCACTACGTTTTAGTTTAATTACTGTTAGAAAGACTACAGAAAATCTTAACACATATTAAGATAATATCTTTTATTTTGAAATGATTTCTATTTAAAAATTATTTTAAAGAGAAAAATTAAAAAAATAGACAACAATATTACTTTATAAGGAAAATAATTATGAAGAAAGAACTTTAAGAATGCATTTAAGGTCATGAAACATTCGACGCAATAAAAATAAAAGCAATATAAATATTAAACAGCCTTCAAAATATTCAAAAGAATTATTTCAAAAGAAGGTTAAAATAATCATTATAGAAAAAACAGAGGTAAGGCACAGTTCTTGCAAAATGTGATTGCTAAAATAAATAATCAGCAAATAAAAAAGTTGTTCTAATGCAAAATATTTTATGATAGACGATTTAAAGAAAAGGGTTCGGTATATTTACTTAATAGATATATTGAAATATATTATTATATTTATCATAAAAATAAAATAAGATTACACATAATAGATAAAATAAACAAATATATTTACATATAAAATATATTGTAAACATATAAAAACAGTTTAAAAGCAGAAAGTTATGTTCTTACAAACAATGATTTCCCCAGTTACTGTTGCTCGTACTTTTTCAATAGTACATGTTATCTAACGTGTTATCTTTTTGAACAAATAATACGTTAGATAACATGTTTTGCTTACAACTTTTTTTTAATTTTATAAGTTTGTAGATCACGTCATGCCCTCAAAGTCTTTATTTCTAAGCATAGTATATGTTGCTATTCTGCTTTTAAAATTATTATAACAGATACGTTATTCCATTTATAATAGATCTCGTAAACAGAATATATGATAAGGTTGATATAATACTATTAAGATGACACACAGCATTTTTTAAAATTATCAAATACAATACTTCAGCAGGTAACCAACCCCAAATAATATCATTTCTCTCAAGTGTAAAAACTTGGTTTCCTTTAAATTATGCTCTTAAAGATTCTGTTAATGTTAAATTTACCTTTTTAAGAAACATTAATATTCGAAATTATTACTGATTTTAGGTCTTGTTGTATCGAATTCCTTTATCTGTGTCATTATAAACGGGGTGAAAAACATGTACCTTAAATATAACAAAAAGCATTTGTATAATTCAAAAAAATTGCAATAATTATTTTCTTGTACGAATTTAAATTACTTTTATATAATTAAAAAAATATTTTTGAGTATTTGTAATGATAGCAAAAATAGCACAAAATTGTACATATGTTTAGTATCAGTTGAACAATATTTTATAATTTTGTGTACTTTAAATTATTATAAAATATGTAAAATTTGGATTTGGCTAGTTGTAAATCAGACTCATATTTGAGAAATCATGTGAATGCTAATGTTTTAGATATATCTAAAGAATTGTTCTTCTCTTTTCTACTCATGAATTACTACTGAAATGTTCTCGTTTTCTCAATATGAGGTGAGGAAAAGTTTTTATCACGTTCCATTGTTCAAGATGAGATAACATTTGCGAAGCATAAGCTGTATGTGTAACCAGATCATCTTTCCTAATCCATCTAGTTTGTTTTATTACTTATATCAGACAATCATGATCAGGATAAGGGATACGACAAGTGACAGCTACTTTTATTATCTCTTCATTATTTATTAGTGTGGGTAAAATTATTGATGTTGTTTTATATTCCAACAAATTTTATCTTGATTTTCAAATTTTACTTAAAATTTATAATATTACGCATAAAACGCAGAGAAACTTTAAAATATTCACTTAAAAATAATGTAACTTAAAACAAAAATTAATTCTACAAGGAAATGTTTTTATACTTTCAAGAATAAATATTTTTATTAAAAAATAAAATTTATTTCTAAACTGGACTTATACTTAGTACTTTATAAAGTTCTGTTAAGTTCCATGAGAATGAACCTATAAAAGTAAAGCTTTATTTCAAAATAATTACAATGAAATTATTTTATATATTTAGTTATTCGTGTACATAAAATATATAATACGAGTTTCAGTTTTATGTCTTTGACATAATTATAACATACTTTAAAAAACATTTTACCTAAAATATATAACAACCATTTATTTATGAAATATAGTATTATGATTTCACATCATTGTAACTTGCTGTGTAAATCTTTATTGTCAAAACATTTGAAACTGAAAAATATAGTAAACTGAAGTATAATTATCTATAATATATAAATAATTTATAAAAACATTATCTTAATTCATTTTCAAAATTCTTTCAATAAAGATTCATATTATCTGGAGATGTGTTCAAAATAAACGGCAAAAGTATTAAATCTTGATCCAAAGAAATCCAAAGAAATATAATTAAAAATATCATTTGTAAGATAAAATATTGTTTATTTTCAAGAAACCGTTCAGAAACATCTAACTAAATTAAGTTTTTAAATAATAAATCTAATAATTAATTTCAATACTACACTTGTTGTTTGGTTCATTTATGCAAATACAATTGAGAATGTAATTATAACTAATTCTAATTACTATAAAATTATTCTTGTTTAAATTGAATAGGAAATAAAATTAACATTTAAAAATAGTAACAATGTTGCTACTATTTTTATCAGAATAAGTACAAATAAATAAATGAGAATACATTTTTGTAAATTAAAGCATTTAGAAAGCATAATAACTATTTTAAAGAATTTAAGTGTGCATATCTCATTTTTGAAATACATGGTTGAAAGCATCATAAACATTTGTACAATTAAATTACTTTTGTTTTGTATTTTTACTCATTAAAATTTGATGTTTACATTAGAAATGGTAATTGATATTATAAAAGAGAAGAAAATAATTTTTACTTTCTAAATATAAGGAGAGTTGATTTAAATTTTATTAAATCATGACAACTACATATTGATTTCACAATTCCATTGAAAATTGTTTTGATGATTGTTTCCCTTATATAAGCCAAGAAGCTGGCATTGAAATTAAGATTTTTTTTTGTCCATTTCGTAACAAATATTTTGCAAACAAAAAGAATGTAAATGACGTATCTTTTAGCAAATATTATTTTATATGTGTGCTAATCAAACATTTTAGTATGATGAAATGGATTAATGAAATGCCTAGAAAATATTAGTGAAATGCCTAGAAAATATTAGTATTTTAGGCAAAAAGTAAAATAAATGACTGACAAATATTCAAATGTAATAAAAGATAAAAATTTAATTAAATGTAAATTTTTACTTAAAAAAATTCAAGCAACCTAACACTTTGATTTTTTAAAAAAATATCTTATATTTATATTCTATATAAAGCTAAAAATGTCTTCCTATTCATTTACTAAAAGAACTTATCAGACGAATTAATTCAACTAAATTTATTTTTGAAATTAAAGTCATAATTAAAAAAGTTTTTTTCATAGGTTCGATATACATCTTTTATTATTACATCATTATTATACCTGAAATAAAAACAATAAAGTAACAATTTTATACAACTCAAAATATATTACTTTTATTTATCAACTATTTACACACAATGCTTTTAACTATTTAAACACATGTGTTTAATAAATTAGTTTTAATATTAAGGATTATTCAGGAAGGATTGATAAACAATTAA
>JAPDSC010025103.1:0-17715 GCA_026290005.1 Latrodectus geometricus
CGTAATATTAAATGCAACATGTATAAACAGCGCAAGTGATAATGGAATTTAAAAACAAATTTTATGAAACAAATATTTCACACACACACTCACAAAACATTCATGAATTTAATATTAAAAAAAATTCTATTAAGGGGCGTGCTGTCAGTTATTTAGTGGTTGCCGATGCTGGACCACTTTTCAAAAGCATTCGGTCACATGTAGAATGAAATTGGTAAAATAACGGGCAAGCGGTTACATCGGCTTTCCGAAACCTTTCCAGTGCCATGCCATACATTCGGCCATTATTTGAGCGGGGCGGGCATGTTTTGACGGGTAGTGGTACCGTTTGCCGGTATCGCTCCAATAGTACTCTTATCGGCAAGCCGATTTCGGCCTTTAATGTAACTGACATTTGTGAGTTTGCTGGGTAATTATAGGTGATAAACATTATTATACAAACGATATTGTAACGCAACTTGTTTATCCAAATATACGGATTCCTTTGAAATTTGTTTTTTAAACTATTTTTAAAGCTCTAACAAATTATATTCATATCCTTATTAAATTAGAAATAAAAAATATAATTGATTTCGGGACATATTTAGATAGTCCTTTGATAGATCTTAACTTAGTACTTTGTTTCCCACAAGAGTTTTACAATTAAATCGTTCTGATGGTGTGAGATGATTAAGCAAAATTTTGATAATGATGAATGATAAGACTAAAATGAATCCAAAGTAGACATTATCATAAAGGTGTTAGTGGAAAGTTTTTGATAAGACAAAAATAAATGTAAAATATGATGCTTAAGAAACAGTATATTAAAACATTTCGATTAATATAAATTCGTGAAATTTAATTTCGACAATTACACCAACAATTTTGAAAATTTAGAAAAAGAAACATTATTTCATTTCCTGCTTATTTCAGTCCGATTAGTAAGCCAATATAAAAACTATTGATATTTACTTATCTGGTTTAAAATTAAAAAAAAAATTTAAAATTATAAATGAGTTTTTATAATATAAAACAAAACAATAATTTTAAAATCAGAAAAAATTTAATTTTTTGGAGACAATTATATTTGAAGAAACTTCAGCTTGTTGCAGAAATAAATGAAAAATATAAAATTTGTTTTTCAACAATAAATTATGTTTCGTATCAAAAAATGTTACAAAAATTCTGCCGTAGGAATTATAGTGCTGTACAAAGTTACAATGTGAATCTGGGTGTGAGGCATTTTGTTTTTAAGAGTTTTGATGCAATTTGTTTTTAAGACAAACGTACTTATTCTGGTTTTCAACAGACAAACGATAGATTGTGACAGTTGACATGTTGTTGGAATCATTAAAATAACGCATTAGGTTACAAATATTATTCTACTTTAAGCATATTATTTAAATAGATTAATTATTCCTCATTCTGTGATTTCTTTGCAGTTTTAAATCAACGAACAGGTATTCAAAAACGTATGACCAATCATCAAAAGGATACAATCTACCCAGCAAACACAAACTGTCGGCAAAAGACCGGGCCGCAGCTGGTCAAGCCGGTTTTCTGTTGGCCACGGCAAGCCTCTCATGGTTAGTTGATAGCCCGGCTCCGGCCATTACGGCCACGGTTGAGTGCTGGCCAAAATCAACCGGGTAGTAGCTGGAATGATGAGTGGTGGGCCACCAGATTCTGGCCATTGATGGTCCTACAGTTATTGGCCAGCAAAACTCAGACAATTAATTTTATTGCTAATAATCTCGAAAATTACCAATTATAAATGATTATTTTGAGAAATTTGAAAAGTTCTTGATATAATAATAATTCTCAAATATTTTTCTTACACATATGAATTTGAATGAAATAGTGCTGTACATGTCAGAGTCTAAATGAATCTTTTTAATTATACCTATTTAATAAAATTAAATGTAAATTTCTTAAAATCAGTCAAAGATTAAAAACTTTATTTTTATAAAAATTTTTGAAAAGGAAAGTCATTAAAAATAAGGATGCAAAAGTCTTTCTATATAACAAATAAAAAATATTTTGGTTATAAAATAATAATATGAATTTATATATTGTAGTATATCATTTAATCACGATTTTATAAGATGTCCTTAAACATTATAAAAAAACTGTCATAGGTATCTGGGGAGTAAGTTAACTTGTTTATTTTGTAATTTCAAAATGAATACTTTTATTTCATCAGTGATTAAATTTTTTATACCAATTTTGGTTTGTTTTCATGTTTTCGAATTTCAGGCTCTCATATAATTATATACTCCTGAGTTGGATTTTACCAGTTTGGTGGAAAGCAGTCGAGTTGGGAATCTTCATAATTTATAAGTAGGGGTAGACAATAATACCCTCAATACTTGTGACCAGCTAATCTCATAATTTTATTCGGTGATAATTTTATTCATGACCTGTTTAATGTGCTTTAATCGCAGTGCTAAACACGATGGATTTTCGATTAAGACGGGGTTCGATTTAAACTACCTTCCGGTTGTAAGAATGATACGAAGCTATCAAGACCTAATATGCTGAATAGGAAAATTTATTAAATCTGACTATTATGATGCTTATAAAATTGTATGAACCAATGCTGGAAACATTGGAAATGTGTTAGAGTAGTAATAATTCAATCTAAAAATTATCTATTGATTTTATAAATTTCTGTAAAATAAAATGAATAAAATTCTTTTCATTGTACAGTCAAAAATTCAATATAAAAATAAATCAATATCCAAATAAAAATAATTTTATTAGAAAGCAATTTTTGTCTGTAAACTGGGCTGCAAACAAATTCTACTCGTAAAGTTTATATTTTTTACAGCAAAAAAAAAAAAAATTTTTTTTACGCAAAACACAGATTTTTATTGTTTGTTCTTCATATCACGTAATAAAGTGTCGTTAAAAACTGTCATATATGATAAAGCAGTGCTTGATGAAATACTTCAATATAATAACGACTGCTATAAAATATAATTTGGAAAAAAATCTTTTTTTTTATACAAAAAAAAACTTGTTTCGAGCCTAAATGACCATATGCAATTCAATTAACTTGAAATTCTTGAATAATTTCAATAGATAATCACTTAAATTCTGTTAATTTTTTTACATTATTTTTTCATTATAAAGGATTTTTTAAAGAGTTTTATCGTAAATTTTTATCAGGTGAACAATGCTTCTCATTAAACTTTACGCACCATGAGTTCGATTGCATCAATATTTCCAATCAATTTTTAATTTTAATTCATACACACAAATTTATTTTTTTCTTTTTTCTGAAAATCACGCTCTGCACACAGCGCCACCTGTGATATATATATTATTTCTCAACACCAACATCTTTTTAGCGCCAAATTTGGCTAATTTTCATCGTAAAATACAATAACCTAAGACGTGGGAAATTTCTTGGAAAAACTTCTCCCCAAAAGATATCCCGCTGTTTTACGATAGGGTAGGGAAAAGCATCCTTGTTAAGAAAGGGATTAACTTTACTTACTCAAGGGCATATCTGTATATGTAAAAACAGAATGATTTCTGTAAATAAAATGCATTGACATTGGAAAAAGGACTATGATATTTAAATTTATTTTTAGTTTTATTAACATTTAAAGATAGATTTTAAGATTGAAATATTATAAACTATTCTGTTATTTTGTTTTGTTACATTATTTATTATGATTTTGAAACTGGATTAAAATTATAACAATATATTCAAAGTTGAATGAAATTAACATAAAATTGTAACTGTTTACAAGTTTACAAAAAATTAATATTTTTCAATATAAAATAAAAAATTAATAAGAAGAAAGCATGTTCATCTGAAAATAACACAGTAATTTGAGACAAATAAGTTAATCGTATTTAAAATCGTTTTGTAAATTAAATCTGTGCGTTTTTACTTCTAGAGAAGCAATTAGACATTTATTTTTCCATTTTAACTTAAGCTAAACTTAAGTAATAGAAGAAAATACTCTTTAGTCAGCCAAGATACAACCAATAAATGTAATATTGGTAGCTTTATAAAAAATTTTATTTTGTTATTTAAAAATTTCCTATAACATTGTGTCTAATTAGAATTTTAATATAAATTTTGAGATATTTTTAAGAATTTTGGTTTGTTGTAAGTGTTTAGTCAAAAAACAAAACTCTTTTATAACAAGACAAATGATACTAACAATACAGACATAAAAGTTGAAGATTCATATTTAAACAACTGAAAGTTTTCTATGGTAGATTCATTCACAAATTTTGTCTAAGAAAGTTGTCAAGCGAGATGCAAATGCTATTACTTTTGATAACAAAGGCTTGAAAATAATATATTAAGAATGAGAAAAGATAAAATTAGATTTTGGCATTTTAAAAATATAATTAATAATAGTAGAGGATGTAAAGCCTTATAATGGACTTTTGTTATGTGTAAAATGAAATCTTATATGTGGAAATCAGAACTACAAATCGTAGTTTTTTTCATTCCTGTTTAATAAAAATAAAATATATTGGTTCAATTCCGCTTTCCGTTCCTCCAAAAATAACGGTTTGTTTAGTTTCAAATGAATAATTTTATTTTATGAATATTTTAATACAAATAAAAATATTCATGAAATAAAATTATTCATTTGAAACGGAACTGCAAACCATTATTTTCTATCATGAAGAAAAAATGCAATTCTAACAACAAAAATCGGATTTCAACAAAAATCGGATTTCATAACTAAATTCATGATTATGTCGATTCATGTATTCTCATCGATTGCCAGTCACATGGTGTTCTTGACTTTGCAATAATCATGTAAAATATATTTACATATTCAATTAACATATAAAAATTGCATTTAATTGTTCAAATATTTTCTAACATGGTTTCACTGAGATTTCTGTTGTAGAATGTGTAAAACAAATAAAAAGGAATACAAATAATAAATATAGATATACAATTAAATGTGAAATAGTCCCATCAATTAATGGGGATAAGACCTGTTAATAATGAAATATCGTAAAGTATACAACTTGATACTTTTTGTCGACATTGTAATTATACTTATATGTAAATCAAACAAACCTTCATTAGTAATAAATTTAAACCTGAATCAACGCTACAGTAGAAGCCAAAACCACCATTGCAATCTTAATCAAGAGTCTGAATAGATAATTTTATTCTATTCCCAGAAGTTATTAAATTATAAAATATTTTATTAAATTATAAATTATTGATAAGTGATGATTACAGCATCAAAAGGACTGAAGATATATCAAATTCAATAAACCCTATGTTTTTTTTTTTTTTTTTTTTTTTTTTTTGGTTCAGTTCCGGTTTTCGTTCCGACGAAAATATCGGTTTTTTCTGTTCTTTGGTTTAGTTCCAGTTCGAAGCTCTGGTAGAAATATTTATCATGTTGTAGGAAATTAATTTTGAGTATAATTTATGTTTTATTCATATTTCTTGCAAATGATTAAAATTGAAAAAGTGGAGAATTAAAGGCAAAATTTAAATATTAATCTTTTCCTTGCAGCGATGCTATATCAGTGATAACTTTGAAACAAATTAGAACTGAAAAAATATTAGTATTTTATTACTAGATTAAACACGGTGCTTTCAAATATTATACATTAAGATCTTCTATTTTAAAGTATTTTTAGCTTTTCTCTACCTACTCTTTTATTACCAATTTTAAACATTTATTGATTTCCTTAGAGAACACGAACAAATGAAAAGAAAAAAATATTACAAGATTTTGAAGAAATTAAATGCAAGCAGAAATAAGATATTCTGGCCTAAAATGTAAAAAGTATTTTTAAAAATATTGAAAAATTTTAAAAATAGACTATTATATGCAAAAAATAGCATGAAGTTCTTTAAAAATAAACAAAAAGGAACTTTTATCGCAATTGCGAAATACAATAGATGACTGAAATTAAACAGTTATTAAACGGAAGACAGGATATATATAAAAAATAAAGACAAAAATATTAAACTCTGAAAGATGGGAATGAATAATTTTTGTTTATATTAAGACGAGGAAAATAAAAAAGTTCTCACACTTGACACTTTGAAAAATGTATAACGTTTCTTTAAAAATTTTGATTCTTGGAAATAGAATGAGAGAATAAATTACAAGAGTTCATGTAAGGGCTGGGTGCTGAAATTTTAACAGATGTTTTGTTATTGATAACAAAATATTTTGGAAGCAAAGAAAAGTTGTTCAAAATATCCTATTATTGAACTTATTGTAAGCAGGCATGCAATTCTTTTGACTTTTTTTATCTTCTTATAAAGCCTAATTACAAAGAAAAAAAATTAATTCTCATTAAAAAAAAACAAGATAAAGTCTAAAATAGAAATAAAATCTACGAAGCGCTCTCGCGGATACAGGTAATTAAATAATATATAAATACATTTGTAATAACTCATATTTTTTATTTTAATTAAACATTGATAATTAATTTTGACCATGTAGGAAAAATTATGTAATCTTAATGTATTTATAAGACATTTCACATAATTATTTTATTGTAATTAATGTAAACAGTTTTCTAAAAAGTATATAAATGTTTCTTTAATTTTAGTGTAAAGGAGACAGATTATTCTGTCTGATTACATCATCAACGAGCAATTCCTGCGTCATTTTTGGAGAGCATTTGAAGTAGCTCTTTCCTTCCTCCACCCTTGCTCTAAGCCCCCGGGGGTAATTTGATGTAGCTACTGTTAAAGGAGACGGGCTACGGGAAAACAGAAACGACTCTTTTTTTTCTTATTTTTTTTTCCTTTGGCGTTAGTATATTTATTTTCGTGAACTATTACGCCAAAATTGGTAAACTCAAGTTGCGTAGGAAATTGATTGACAATCAATTTTAACCAATAGTAAGTACTATGTGAATACTCCCTCCATAGACTTTGAAAACTATCGAGTGCGGGAAGTAGAATTCGCTAACATCTATATTTGGATAAGATCTATATAACATTTAAACTCTCGTCGAAAAAATTTGCTCTCGTCGAATTCACGGATGAGAAAAATGTCCTTTTTGTTGTACCAACAACTTGGCTTTTCAGTGAAGTAGATAACATTCTGTGCTCATGGCCACCACATAAGGACAAATCTAACAAGAAAAGATGCCAAGCCATTGGAAACTTGGGAAAAATTTAAGGTGAAAGTTGTTTACCAATCACGTAAGTTCAGACATTACTATCATTTTTAATATCGAACTTTAATATATGTAAAATAATTTTTTGTTTTAAACTTAGAAATATCTGTAATTTTATAACTTGAAAAAATTTTTTTTCTGATCAGCTTATAAAAGGTTATAATACTCGATTCCTTTTAATTTTTGAGATTGTATAATATTATTTTGTTCTAAAGCGTGCACATCAACTTACTCTTGTGTGTACCAGCAATTAAATAGTGAGAGACATTTTTCTTTCAAGCAGAAAAAATGTACATTGATAAATAGATTCTTAAAAGGACAACAATAAGTAATTTAAATAGCTGAAATGTATGTTTTGTATGATTTATATAATGAATATGTATAGATAAATAGGAAAGAAATTGTGCTAAGACATATTTTCCTAAAAGCATTTTAATTTATTGTCATTTTTAATATAATATTGATAAAAGTGTTCTATTAATATCAATTTCTTTCTCACATTTGATAAATTATAATAGGATAAGAATTTTAAGTATTTAATTTTAGCAAACTATGAAAAGAGTAATAAAAAATTGATGCATTATCGCTATGACAGTGACGTTGAACTGATTTCGGCAGATACTATTGAAGAAGGTCTTTGCAACAAAAATATGGATTTAGAAGCTCAGACTAATTCAAAGGAGATGTGCGATAAATGTAGAAGTAATGAAGGTTTGTTTGATTTACATATAAATATAATTACAATGTCGAGAAAAAGTATCAAGTTGTACACTTTACGATATTTCATTATTAACAGGTCTTATCCCCATTGATTGCTGGTACTATTTCGCATTTAATTGTATATCTATATTTATTATTTACATTTTTTTTATTTGTTTTACACATTCTAATTATATATAAGGGTAAAAAATTAAGCTCTTTCATTCGGATATTTCATTATTTTTTTATTTCATTAATTATTTCTGAGTATGACTTTTTAAACTTAAAAATGTAAAATATACATTATAAATTGTAGACATTTTTCTGTTATCATCTTGAAAATATAATAAAATGTAGGATTAAAAAATAATCACTTAGAGTTCTCTAATATTATTCAATTAAAACTTCTTTGAAATGGTTCAATTATTTATCCCTATTTTGAATAAAACTATTTTTCATATAGACAGATGCTAATATTAATATGTATATGTATCCTTCTAGTAATGCTGAAAACCTTATACAACATCATCTTTGAATTGAAAAAAGATGTTCAAAAGAACACGATGCTTTTGCTGTCTCTACTTCCTAATACAGTTATTCCTGAACAGGAGAGTGTGTTACCTCTGAGTGATTGTTTTGATGAACTAAAAGTTGTAGAAGAAAGACTCAAAGACATCGAAGAATTTAGTAAAATGGTAAAAATATTACTTTAAAAAAGCTTGACTTTTTAGTGTGTACAATATATGTATTATACATCATGAAACCTCAAAATGTTGTTATCTAAGATTTTAATAATTAATTATATAGTAATTCTAAGAAAACTACTACATAATTTAATTTATATAAGTAAAAATGTTTATTTTTTCAAAATATGATGAATCAATATATTACAATAAATATGAATTAAAAATTTGTTCTAGTATACTAAAATTTAAACGCATTGAAGACAAAAATATTTTCAGCATCTAATTCCATATTTTAAATTAAATCTATGTATTTAAAGTTTAAATTTTGTAAAAAATTTAATCAGGTAAAATAAATAAATGTAGCCAAAAAAGAAGTATTTTTGGTTAATTAAACTTACAACTATCTAGATATGAACTGATTTCTGGTAATTAAATACAATTTACATTTTAAATAATTATTCACATTTTGTCTACTTTTTTTATTTATTACATTGAATTGTCCTCAAAATAACTGAATATTTATTGATAAATTTTAACTTGCTATGTTATAATTTATGCTATCCGAGCAGTATTGCTTACTGATCATCCAAAATTTCTAATTATGTAAAATTATCGACTAAAAGTTTATCACTCTGGTTCTCAGTTTCTAGGTTCTATTATCTTTTTTTTATTCACGGTTATTATTAGTTTATATTTTCTATATATTATAATGGTATTTCTTTCAAATTAGTCCTTATGTGTTCATAAATAATTGCCTGTTTAAAATTAAAGCAAAGTACTTTAAAACTTATCTGCTTTTTTATGCTTGTATTAAGAATTTCAGATTTTTAAAGTTTACATGACAATTTTATTGCCGTACTCAAGTTGATCTGTTTTACCTGATTTATAATTTGTCACTTAATAATCTCTTTTTACATACAAGGACAAAGTGGGCTAATATCTCTCTCTCTCTCTCTCTCTCTACAGTAAAAAAATGGACTACACCACTAGTTTTAACATTAAGAGGAGAATAAAAACCGTGAACAGTTGAATTCATGACTATTTCATATTACTATTCAAATGATTGGCTTGTTATGTGTTCGTTGTAAATTTTAGTCCATGTTATTATTTTAAATGTAAAAATAATTATTTTATGTTCTCTTTAAATATAATATTTTGAAATAATAATTTACTTGATTTTTATGTATATTTTCGTATTAAACTCTTTTAGCAATGAATTGAAAATTGCTAATAGAATTATTATTAAAAAAACAAATAAAAGTAACTGCCAAATCTAATAGAATATAAATAATTTTATTGCAATGGTTTTAATAAAAATGAACAGTAATATTTGGCTAACTGCATTATGTGTTTACTACAATATGAACTGGAAATTCATTTTTTGTATAGTTGTTTTAATTATGAAATTAAATATAATTGTGTGTGTGAAATAACTATGCAAAAATAAATATTATAATTGGAATCTTTTTTATTTTGATTTATGAGTCGTATAGAGGTAACTAACTGTTTGTGTCATTTTATTATTCTACTTTTCTACCCCTCTTTTTTTTCTTAATATTAACTTCTGGAATTTTTATTAAACATGAAAGTTTTATTTCTGTAATGTAGTTACATATAAACTGATTTCATTACATTTCATTCTTCTCTTAAAATACTTCAATCTGTTGAATTTGAAGAACTGGTGCTTGTACATGTTATAATGGAAGGAAATATTGCCAAAATTTAAGAAAATAGTGAGAAATTCAAATATTAAAACATTTCTTTCATGTTAAAAGAAAATATAATGAAAAATATTTATGACTGAAATTTAAAGCAGTATACCGCCTTAAACATTTTCATCAATATAATGTAAAAAGATAATTTTGAAACTTACATAAACATGAAATTCTCAATTTATTTCATTGTGAAAATTGTATTGTTTTTAAAAATGCTATCAATAAATATGGATCAAACAAAAAATAATAATTTACTGTAAAAATTATCTTTATTAAAGTTCCTTCTTTTCTGTAATTAAAATTTTTCTATTTTTTTTAAATAATTCAGAAGTTATTTTTTAAAGATTAAAAAAAATAATTCGAATTTATCACTTTTGTTAATTGAATTGTGTTTTTATTTTCAGTAAGTACTCGACAACAAAGAGAATATTCAAACATTTCCCAGCACAAAATAGAAGAAATTGGCTGCGAAATGCTTCAGATCTTGAAGGAGGAAGGAATAAAAGAAGAAAACTTTTAAATTGAAAGCTGTAAATAAATAATAGGAATTTATTCATAAGATAAAATAAAAAAAATATTTTACACTGGATCCCGTCTTATTCTAAACCATTATTAATAAAAAAATTTTTATGTAACATAATATATGCCATTTAATCTAAAAAAATTCAGTAATAAATCATTAAAACAAATGTCTTAAAATAATTAAGTTAGAATTTTATGTATATTTACATGCTCAAAATTTAGCAATCGATTGAAAATTGCTTATAGAAATATTAAAAGAAGAAGTAACCATTTAAAAAAATAATCTGAAGAAATCAAAAGAAATTTATTATAAACAATGTATAATTTCAAAAATAATATGAACAAAGTAAAATATGATTTTAAATAACATTTATATAAATAAATTCATGAGAAAACACTATTTTAAAAATAAATCTTATAAAATATGAAAATCCATTTCAGATTAATAAAATTATTAAAATTTAATAAAAAGGAGCTGTAATATTTGGGGGTTATTAATTTATTTCAAGTTTAATAATAAACTGTAATATGTGGGGATATTATCTGCTCATTATGGTGAGAGTTGGACATTCATTTTTTTAAATTGTTTTAGTTTATATATAATTTTTTTATGAAATAAATGTGCATTTAATGTCACTTGCTAATTAAGGAGGAAAACTGCTTTTCTAACCAAAACAGATTCAGTTTTAATTTAATGGGATATTATCTTCACAACATATAAACTATAAGCAGATAAAAATGAATAAATATTTCATTTTTATTTGTAGAAACAAAGTATAAGTTATAACTGGCTCCACGTTGGTAAAAGCGGCCACTGATGGCCAAACGTCACGGGGCCGATGAATAACCGTGTACGGCAATTACATGGGCCACACGCGGCCAATACGGCATTGCTGGCCAACCAGCGTTGGGCCAGCAGAGGACCGTACTGCCGGCCCACCATCAATGACGACGACCACTTTATTGACGGAGCCGGCGAGGCCAAATAGTGGTGGGCCGCTGCTGGCCAAGACGGCTCGCAGCAGCGGCCCGATGAATACCCGGTATTTTTGTGTTTGCTGGGTAAGCAGGAGATTAATATAGTGTGGTTGTAACCGAATGCTGTAATTATGTGGCATTTATATTTGTAGTGGACATAAATAAAACAATATTTACCAGAACTAAACAATAAAAGAAAAATAATGAAAGAAGATAATCTTGAGAATAACGAAATTCCGAATACTATTAACCATCCAATCTATAGAAACATAATTAAATTTATTTCTCCGATATGTCTATGAGACAATGTTCAATAATATAAAGATGTTTTCTAAGATGAATCAAAGTGCATCCTCTAACTCAATTAAGTTTGTGTAAGGAACTTGATCCTCAATAAAAGCAATTATCAAACATTCTGAAAAAGTAATATCATGGTTTGAATAGAGATTTCATGGGAACATCACTAAATAATGCTACCGATTGACAGAGTGACTGCAGTTTTGGAATAAAGTCATCTAATTGATATATTTGTTGAATTATATGCTGCTAGAGTAGCTCATAATTTCGTTTTAATAGACAGTGATAAATGATCTTACAGAGCTGTCATCGCCGACAACTACAAAAAATAAGCAGATCGTGGGTACTCAGTAGCTTGCATATTCTATCGACCTTCATTGCATTGAAAACCTTAGTATTACTTCTGGCAATAACATGTACATTTATTTCTTCACGAAATCATTCTTAGAAACTGGAAAACTACTCTAAATAATGCCGATTAAAATATCAATTATGCAATTCATTCGAAAGTGATAAACCCAGAGAAACACAATGACAAGTGGTATACATTTCTTAATGGAAATAAGGAATGTTGACATACTATTAGTTTCGTTTTTTTATTTTATTCTTTTATTTAATTTTTTGCTAATGACTAAAAATTTGTCAGTTTTCATCTTTATCTATATTTGTTTAATTAATTAAAGTAGGCGTTGCTTCTTTTTATCACATTTTTCTAGAACATTAATTGTTGATATTTTTATTACTTTGTATGCTGTAGATATAAATGTGTGTGTGTTAAAATATTACAAAGATTAAATTGGGCATCTTAATACAACTGTCATTTTGAATTCGGTACCATTATGTTTTCATGTGTCAACTCAAATTTTTCGATTCAAATAATTTTAAAAACAAAACAAAACATTTTTCTTGGAAATAAAATGTTTCATAAAATTTTACATTTTTTAGAAATAAAATTTTTCACTTTTAAAAATTACTAAACCAAAATATTTTGCTGAATTTTTTTCCATTTTATCATATTTTAAACTTCTTATATTTATTAAAAGCTTAGGAAATGTAGATTAACAAAAACTTAAATGTGTTATTGTAACATTTTGGACACAATACTTTCTTTGCTTATTTTTAAGAATTTTCTAGCAATGTGTGAAGGAGAACATCTTGCATTCATGCATTATCATTAATGATATTTCACTGCTACAATTACGAAATTCCCCAACATTGCTTTATACTGAGCACTAGTGACGTTTTACTTTTGCATACCACTGCATATGACTTCTCTAAAGTAAGGACCCAGAATGAATGTTCCTGCAACACCGATCCAAACAATCATGTATCTGTCGTATAAAGGCACTGATGAGATTTTTTTTCCGCCCAATTACTTCAGCTCTTGGAGTTTGGGTTTCTAGTTAAGGTGAAACATGCCTCATCGATCCATAATATCTGCAACTGCCACTTGCTATCTTTATCATATCTAGTGTGGAAAAATTTCGTAAAGTCAACACGCTGTTGGCTGTCTCCCGAAGTCAAAACCTTCACGCGATGGTATCTTTAAGGAAATGTTTGCTGAGCAGAGCACAGAATTTGGAGAATTGTAGTTTTCGGTACACCCAAACTGCTAGAAGCACTTCTTACTGTATACAATAGACCTACAACCCTGCAAGCACACAAGTGTCAGTTGCATTAAGTGCCGAAATTGACATGCCGATAAGAGTTGTATCAGAGCGATACTGGCAAACGGTACCACTACTCTCCAAAACATGTCCGCTCCGGGCAAATGTGGGCCAAATGTATGGCGCGGTATTGGAAAGGTTTCGGCAAAGCCGACGTCACAGCTTGCCCGTTATTTTACCGATGTCATTCAATGTGTGGACCGAATGCTTTAAATAAGTGGCCCAGCATTGGCAACCAGTAAATAACCGACAGCATGACCCTTAATAAATTTTTTTTTTAAATTCATGATATTTTTTTTGTTTGAAACATTTGTTTATAAAATTTTTGTTTAAATTCCAATATCACTGCTGTTTATACATGTTACCTTTAATATTTTTGTCTAAAACTGTTAAATAGTGCTTCACAGAAAAAAATTAATTCGTTCTTGTTTTATTTTAAGTTTAAAACTTAAAATCAAATTCAATTTTTGAATACGAAATCGAAGTAATACAGATTTTAAAATTTCAAAGCTTTCTATGTTAAAAATGTTTTTATTATATTATAAAACAATGTACTTTATATTTTTAAATTAATATATGAATATATTTCTTAATTTTAAAGATCAATTTCTGTTTAAATTTCTTACATTGTATATTAAATTTGATATTATTAACAGAATAAATGAGTGAATGAAAGAAATAAATTAATTGTGTTTTTAAATTTAATTCTAAATATTTCGTATACCATTCGAAGACTCCAAAAATTATTTTATCAAAGAAAAAGTATTGTAAAACTGTAATCAAGATTGAATTCCAAATATTAAATTTAAAAAATATTTAGAAATAAAATATTTGTTCTAATAAATATCTTTTTAATATATCTTTTTAAAGTATAATATCATTATATTTAAACGTAAATTGCTTAAACTAGTAACTACACAAGAAAATTAATTTAATGTTCTTTTATTGGAAAGCAAAATTAGAAAATTATACCATTTATTATACTTGTGTAAGAAAATATCAATTTCAATTAAATGAAGAATTTAAATACAGAATATGTAGCATACTTTTGAACACAATTTCATAGTTCGAAATCTATTTGGTTGTTTATTAATAATTAATTATTGTTACCAAAAAAATTTGAATGTAATTTATGTATCATATTTAAATTAAACAAATTAAATCAAACAATTTTATTTATTTTCTCACATTACAAAATTTTACAAATATGTTTATTAAAAATGTAAATAAATTTAAATTTCAAAATGGAAAAAAAAATATAAATTTGAACTTATTTTCTGGAAAATAATTTGATGAATAATTTTAGAGATGAAAAAATACCTTTCTTTGGAAAAATAAACAATGAATAATCACAGAATGTATACTTACAGCTCTACCAATTTGAGACCTTTAAATAATTTCCATGGCAGCACCGATATATTATTTTGGCGAATATTTCTAAAAAAAAATTATGAAAATATTTATGTTTATTAATACTAAAATTAATTGACATCAATTAATTTCATTTACTGTATGGTCACATAAGTAGTTAATCATATAAGACATTCTAATATTATACTTAATAGCCAAAAATGAATAACTCTTGAGCATTAAAAGTTTGTTCTAATTTTTGAGTGTTTTCATTGTTATATAATAACTTACTATTTTTCTAAACTGATTTGAAAAAATTGAAAAATTTTTTGTGTGCTTAACTATGAAATTATTTATTCATATTTTTTTCATACAAAATACATGTGTTAAAAATACTATGAATAGTATAAATTCTCTTTTTTGCCTCCATAACATTTTTCTGCTGATACAAAGGATATAAAATTATGAGTAAATATTTAAATTAATTGAGAAACATTTTACTAAATTAAAAAGTTATGAAAAAGTTATTTGCCACTTAAATTAGTTGAAATTTTAATGTAATTTAACTAATTGAAATTGTATTGTATTCAAAGTAATTGAAATTGTATTGTATTGTAATTTAAAATTGAAATTGTAGTGTACATATTAAGAATAACTGAATAATATTCTTGAACTACACCAGTTCATTATATTCCTTTTCATTACACTGCATTAAAAAAGTTGAAATTTTAAAATATTTTTAATAAGATGATTGCCATTTTGATTTTAAATGACATTAAACAATTTTAACCTCTGAAATAATTTCATATTTCTTTCAATTATTTTTTTACTGTGTTTTTAATTATTTTTCTCAAATATTTCATTTTTAACTGTGCTTTACATTTATTGTATTGAATATTGGCTCACCGTTGACGATGATTTTTAATTTTCTAGAAAAAGTCGACGAGTTAATAATATATCAAAAAAAAAACTAGTATAAGTACATGTCTAATATCCTGGTTCTCTATAAATGTCCTGATGTTTTCAAACAAATCACTTTAGTCTCACAGAATTTAAAACCAATAGGAATTCAAAGCCCATTTAGAGAGAATAATAGATTAGGAGTCTTGTAAAAAGTAAAACTAAAACAAAAACTAAATTTAAAAATAATTTAATAAAAGGTGGAATATTTATGTTGAGAAATAACAAGAAAACCAGTGAGAATTATACTTAAATGTCTAAAAGTTGATATGAATGTTAAAAAATATCCTATTAATTTAATTAAACAAAAGCTATGTCAAGATGTTAAAAATGCGATCCAACTCGTCCCAATGGTTCTTGATAGGGTTCAGGTCTAGGTTCATGGCAAGCCAGTCCATTCGATGAACTCTATTGGCATCATACCAAGCTTTGGTTAATCTCGAAACATGACAATTGGTATTGTCACCCTGAAAGTAACAAGGGTTCAATCCGAAACACTACTACAACGTAGGAAGCACATTATCATCCAAAATTGTGCAGTAGGCATTGGCATTGAACTTACAATGGGTATCAAGGGTCCCTGTCCAAATCACGAGAAACACCCCCAAACCATAATTCCACCTTCGCTGAACTCGACTGTCGGCCCTATGCATTCTGGCAGGAAACGTTCTCCATGCAGAGGCCAGACCTAGACCTTGCCATTTGAAAGATAAAGGTTGAACCTTGATTCGTAGCTCCAAAGAACTCAGACGGGTCCAGTTTCGATGTGCTTTGCGCCACATTACCGAGCAGTGCGGTTGGACTTTGTGATCAAAGGCTTATGGGCAGATGCACGGCCATGAAAACCAAGCAGATGTGCTTCTTTATGGATTGTATTTATTCAAAAAATACTCTCGGATGCCTATTGAAACTCCTCGCGGATGAGGGCTATCAGATGATTGCATTTCTTTCGAATTTCTCTGGGCAGCACTCGTCGGTCTCTATCTCCCAGTTTCGTTGGTCTGCCAACTCGGGGCACATTCCAACAATCACCGCTCACCTACCACTTCTTAATCACATAGGCCACTGTCGATTTTGAGTACTTCAGATAGCTATATATGTCCCATAAGGATCGGCAACATTTGTGATACCCGATAATTATCGGAATCAGAGAGTTACACGTTATATACCGGCGGAGGCTGTGACGTACCTCAGGACCGCTGATATCGTCATTTGCATAGGCACCTAAATACTTATTGGTAGATAGTGTATTATAATAAACACTTTGTACCATAGTAAAATATATATGATGCATGCACAATATGATGATGGATTATCATATATTTTGCAATGTATACATTTACATAATTCAAGATACATGGTACAAAATCTGAATAGAATGCAGAAAAAATTTCCAAGTTAAGCAAAACTTTAAAAAGAATGACAAAGAATGACTATAAATTAAATCATAGGGTTTACTTTTGCAGTCAATATAATTTTATAGTAATCAATATAATTTCATAGTAATAGTCCTTCAAAATAATTTCACTTATATATAAAAGATACACATAGGAAAAATAGGAAAGAGAAATATTTAAAAAAAAATCATATGTTGGTGAAACCCAATACTTATCTTAAAGTAAAATAAAAACAAAGAACGTATGACTCATAAATTTTTGTAAATTCTTGCAAACTCATGGATTCGGAAAATAATGTCATCCTTTTACATTACATAAA
>JAPDSC010025108.1:0-12482 GCA_026290005.1 Latrodectus geometricus
ATATATATATATATATATAAGAAATAACTGTTGTTATAAGAAATAACTCCCCACATCATCACAACAAGGTTTATGGCTGCATACTTTCGTAAGACAAAGGTTGATTTTGACTACTGGCCCCGACCTTTTCAGACACATTCATGGTAGTCATCTGCTTCGAGAGTGAAGAGGAATTCATCGCTGAACACGATATGATGACAGACTGATGACATTCATGATAATAGGCAGCAACAACACTCTAGATGATTCCGCAGATGTTATGGAGTCAAAGCCAAAATTCTTTACTGTTTTTGTGAGTGTAATTCAGTCTCATACAACGCAGTGAGATGGTGGACGGTACCACGGAAGATATAGATGAAACTGTAGTGCCTGGAATAATCGACAATGATACCGTTGGGGTGGTATCTTACCTTGCATTTGTGTTCTTTGGCATTCCAGAATCTTTATTTCGTCAGTAATTTCCTTGTAGCAACCATTAATGCCATAATCTTTGTACAGCAGTGTCTGTACGCGCAGGTGGTATAGACCTGCATTGTAATTTTTTGACATTTTCATATTAAAAAGGGAAAAATAAATTAAATTGTATTTGAGCCAGTAATTATTTTTCAGAGATAAGAACTACGTCTCTATTGAGAAAAATATGGAACATAGAAAACGAAAGAAAATTAAATAATTAGAGTAATTTATTTCTTCAATTATTTAAATAAATAAATTATTCAAATAAATAAAAATGTAAAGAAAGGGAAATAAGGAGTAAATAAAACAAAAATATTAAGAAATGGTACGTATGAATGAAATAATGGAAACGATAGAAACCTATCCCTTTTCGTTAGGGGATCTGGGGAAAAAAGAAAAAAGTTTTAATTTATTTGTGTTAATATTTCTGAAGAATAAATAATTCTCACATGAGCTCTTCCTGATGAATTTGAAAGAAAAACTTTTCTGATAATTAAAATATGTTAAAAACTGAAAGCATTCTAATGAAAATTCAAAACAAAATATCCGTATTTTGTGGCGTAAAATTTTTAACCAATATGCAAGATTATAAATAAATAAATATAAAAATTTTAAATCATAGAACAAGCGTAAATTAATTTTAAAAATTTTGGAAAAAAGAAATTAAATTGAGGATTAATTTAAAAGACACTGAGAAGACAAAGAAAATTAATATGTTTTTGTAAATCAACTAATAGAATAAAAACACAAGATAAAAAATTTACCAAAATAATTATGTAGATAATGTCTTATTGGTGAAATTACAGTTAACAAGGACAAACTTTCATAATTAAATACATAGATATATGGAAAGAAATTTTAAATTTAAATATAAAAGCTAGTAAATTGAAAGGAAAATAAATTATTTTATTGAAAGATGAAAATAAGTTTATATTCTAATAGACATATCAGAATTTTTACCAATTATATTAACAGTTTTAAGATATTTCATAGTAATTTCCCCTTAAGGAATCCAATACTTATTATTGTAGGTACAGATTTTGATAAAAAGAATACGAACAAATGTCATACAAAAAAAATCTTCAGAGAAAATTTCAAACGAGGTTACGTTATGTCTATCATTCTAATGAATTGTGTGGTAACCTCAGCAAGATAGAAGAAAGGGGTTTAAAGAATAAAAATTCTGCATAAAAATAAAAGAACACATTTTACTCGTATAACTGTACTTTTTCTGTCAAGATATACGAAGAAACGTCGAATTTACAAACAGAGATTGCGCTGAAATCTGTTTATGTGTTTTCTCAAAAGCATTCCCAACGTTCAATTGTTTACTTCAAGAAGAAAGAAAGAGGGCGTTCTATTGTTTGAAGCAAACACTAACTCTGAAAAAAAGAAGTACCAAGAAAAAGTTCTTTCTATATTCCCTTATAAAAAGACAAGAAGAAATCACAATTCTTAAGTTTGTTGTTAGCTAACAAAGTAAAATTATATAGTTCTTATATGCGTGTATTTCATTTTGTTTACAAGAACTGACAATTTTCCTGTATAAAACCATAATATGTCTGTTCTGGAATTACTTTTTATAACTTGATAAAGTTATTTGGATATTTTTAATTTATGATTAATAAATATTTCATTGGATAAATTAATATATAAAAATCCTGCATGACATAAATGTAATTAAAAAAAATGAAATCTGAATATAACAATGCTTAATTTTGGAAAAAATATTTCTAATCTACTATTTACATGAGAATTTATGCACAAATGCAGAAATTGAATTATGCAGAAAGTGAATTATTTTCACTATGAAGATGGTATTCAATTAAATTCAAAATCACGCAAAATTGCTTAGCTCCCATATTTTGAAAATTTGTGATATTTGGTATAGATCATCTTTAAATAAATTATTTTGTCTAAAGTTACTTTTATTGTTTTGCATGGAAGATATTTGCATTCTAAGAAAATGAAAAAATAATGTCTTTTTGATTAGAGTTATTAAAACTCCTGCAAAAAATTTATAAATTTGACTTTATTTGCTTTAAATGGTCATTTGTGTTGTTAAAACAATAAATTTATATCAACATTATACCTTGAACTACTAGATAATAAATTTAAAAACAAATGATTTTTGACTAAATTAGGCAGATGAATATTACTTTTCTATTGTATGCAAAATATTACTGTATATCTGTTTTAAATTTTGTGTTACATTTTCCTTAAAAAAATACTTTACTGGATAACATCAATGGTACAAATAAATGCAGAAGATTTTAATTTTAGTTGCATGAAACAAAAACTAACAGTTTGCGAAAATAGTTGAGATTTTAGAAATAATTATTATAGCATGTGTAACTTCAACGGCTCCATCAATTTAAAGTCTGAACATTGTATCTATAACTCTAATTTTCATTGAAAATTATATCTTTTTTAATGAAAATTAGAGTTCTTAGACCCAAAGTTCAGTGAATGTGAGATATTATTTAATATTTTGATCTTTTCAATATCAAATAATTTTTAGTTAATAAACCAGTTTGTGCTTTGTCTTTATATTTGTACAGAATGAGGTGATGTTTCGATTTTTCTCTGTTTTTCACTTATTTCAAGCAAGGAAATTCAGATATGCTGATTAATGTTGCATGATACTACTTAGAAAATGTTTCACTGTGGTTAGATTTAAGAAAAGAAACAGAAGAGAAATTTAGGAAGATCTTTCATACACAACTACTATTAATTCGTTTGGAAACATCGAAGCAAATGATTGCTTTGTTTTTGGTTCATATGAATAAATTAAATCTTTCTCATAAATTATGAGGCCATATACATTTTTTTAAATAATGAAATTGAATTTTTAAAAATTATTGGCACATTTAAACAAGTGTTCTTTTCAACAACATCAATTGTAATGAATCTGTTAAGAATTCATAATTTTTACTCTTAAATGACTAGGAAAAATTTAATGCATACAGCTAAAATGTTCTGACATGCTTCAATTTTATGTGTCATATAAAAATCAGACATGATTAGTTTCCACAAATTATAAATGATGTCAGGAATCACAGTACTTTTGAATCAACTCTCTTGAAATTCATCATATTCTTCTAATCTTGAGAGAATTATTTAGATAATTATTAGATAGTAAAAATAAGTTAGTCTAACTGATAGTAAAAAATGATGCAGAAAATAAAATCGAATCAGGTTTTCAAAACACAACTCTAAAACTAGTGCAGTTATCAAGGATTTATTTTAATGAATTAAAATGTATTATAGTTCTGCACTTTGTTCTTGAAAGAAAAATGATAATTGTTCTGTAAATAAATGAATCACTATACGGAATAATGTATAAATGTATGTATAGTAAAATGAAAAATGTTTCTTTATATAAAACCTTAACGTCAGCTATACGTTCAATTAATCGAACCAAAATTTCAAACGCTGCGTTTAAAAATTATGCGCATGATAATTTTATACAAAGCAGAGAGTATTGTATTACTGTTATGGAGAAATAATTTTCAAATTTTCAAGAACAACATCCTCTAATTTCTTAAATTATTTGGTCAGCTTATTGAAAGACCAGACATGAGGTTGAATGGATAAGTGTGTGACAAAAGTTACCAGTGAATATTATTTTTAAAGGAAAGCAATATGAATAGCTAACAGCGATAGAGTTTAGAGTAGCTTCAGTGCACACTTAGAAAATTACAGAGGACATTGAAGTTTCAATTTCGTAGCATGCTATTTTGCATGGGAAATGCCTAAGTGGGGAATTGATAAAGCTGTTCCATTTGAATTAAAAATTTGCCGAATCAATATGAACTTATCAATGAAATAAAAAGTCAAAATTAAATTCATGTTCCTATGATACATAAGTAATTTGCTATAATATTTTAAAGAAACTACAAATAGATACACTTGTAATATATGTCGATCCAGGTGACAATATGTGTCTGTTAAAATCGTTGCCGAAGTATATAATATGATTGCTGCAGGTCTATTATATACTGTCAGCAATTGTTATTTGTAGTTTGTATTTACCGAAATCTACAGTTCTCATAATTTTGATCTCTGCTCTGCAGATGTTTCCTAATTAGTTTCAGTTATCGAGTTCTTTATTAGTCATCAGATGTTTTACAATAGAAGTGACTACTGGTGAATTTTGAAACTTTTTATTCCTGTTACATATAAGGAAGATAACTGATTACATTTGCAGATATTATGGAGGAAGGAGATTCTCTTTAAAGGAAAATATTGACACCAAGAACTTTGTAATTGTACTTATTAACACCCTATTAATAAGTCCAATGTTACTTCGTATAGTAACACTGCCTTTTTTTTATGCGACATTAGTATTATTGCACTGTTATGTGTGACTGCGTGGTACGGCATTGCCAATTCGTCTTAAGTGATCAGTACAAGTTAATATTGCTGAATTAAGTCATTTATACTTATCGGTAGAATTTTAACAATGAGGTGTGTTGCAATATTGTCATATACCTCTTTTGGAAAGAAAGTTTATGTTTCAGTGCCTAAAATAACTGCTTAAAACTGAATTAAATCATTTCTGAATTGCAGCAACGAAATGTCATAAGTGAGATTGCACACATGCAAAATATGACTTTTTTCGATTTGCCTCACCAGTGCAACAAAAAAACTTTTGTTGTTGATATCATTTATAATAACTTTGCTGTTTCATAGTCACTATGCTCCCCTGACCTCACTTCTAATTTCCAAATTATATGACAATTTAGGTGTACCTATTTCTTCTGAATATTATGTCAGAATTACAAAATGGCAGAAAGCCATATGTTATGCAGAATCCCTTAATATTAAGAAAAGCGTCATTCAAAATTTTCCACACGTAATTTGTTGTAACCTATAAAAATAAAGTTATTCAATATTTTTTCCATTTTTTGTTTCCTTTTCCTTTTGTTATCATTTCTACATTATAGAGTGTTCTTCTTTGCAAATACTTAACACTGGCAGTGATTTCATGTAAAATAAATCCAAACAAATATGAGAAACTATTCAAATCAGTGAAGAATATGGACACTCCACTGTAAGAAGAGTCAAACGCAGATTTCGCGGATGCACAAGGTGTATTCCAAAAACTTAATACATTTCATAAAATTTAATAAATCATTCGGAAATGTTATTGGTTTAAAATATGTATGACCAGAAAATGGCATTTGCCATTAAGTAAAGACGCTCTGCAATGTAAAGACGCTGATTTTTATTCAACTGGAATTGTACAATGTATATTCATATAACAATTATTATGTCTATCAAGATTCAACAACAATAATATTTATCATGAATATTCTGTGGATAGCCAGTTCAATTCAATCCCCATGAAAGGAACGAGAAATAACAAGAAAAATTTATAAAACAATAGAAGACATTTTTTACATTCACTGAAGCACGTTTAATTATTCTTTTGCACTCATGAAAAAATTTTGCATTATTCAGTGAATCACATATTTTTCTCTATTATATATATATTTGTAATACTTTATTTCTTAATCATGGATTGTAAAAGAATAATAGGGAAAAGGTCAAATTGATCTTCTTCTATAATTAAGTCTAATTAAGTCCTTATATAAATATTTTAAAAATTACTAAAAGAAGGATAGTTTATGAAAATGATTTTCGAAAATCAATTAATAACCATATTTAGTAATAAACTTGTGTACACAAAGATAATGAATCCTACAAATTTATATTCAATGGTAAAATATATTACATAAATTGCTTAATGCTTATACCAGATAATTACAGTAGTAATCTTTTAGAGAAGAGTGTTCTTTCTTCCTTAATATTGAAGGAGATTTTAAAATATATTAGACACCGATAAATGATTAAATGTATTTAATAAATGATATATTTTTAAAATAAAGGTCACAATAAACAAGATCATACCGTAATATTTTAAGAAACTGCCTTGTTGCAAAATTAAATTTGCTGCTTAAAGTGACAATGATTCAGCGTCAGTTAGATTTCTGTTCTAATCCATAACGTAAAAGGAATTTATTAACTTCTGAATTACACATTAATGCACAGGTATAATAATAATTCTTTAAGAGAAGTTGAAACACTCTCTTAATCTTATTGTTAGTCTCTACTTATTGAGCCAATCAGGCTTAGAGAGCTAAAAGGCATGTTAAATATACTTCAATTAAAGCTATTCCATTAAAGGAGTGATTTTTCAAGCTTCATTTCATTCTGGCAATCTTTTAACGATTTTGAATTTGGCGGCACACAAAAAGAAATATAAGTTTAGAAGTTGTTTACTTACCTGTAATGTACTATGTAAAATAGTATATAAAATCGCGAATAATGTATTATGTACTACAAAAACAATAGAACGTTCATTAAGAGATTACTTACAATGTAATATGGACATTTTAGCGATAAATTTTAGCTAGAGGTTTTTTGATAATTTCATTTATATTTGTTAGTAAAACTTGCAATGATACTCTCATACTCATATCGTCTTCTTCATTTAACTATCTCAATCTCTCTCTTTTTTTTTTTTTTCTTTTTTTTTTTTGTTCATTCAAGCTGAATATTCAAATTCAATAGCTGTTGTAAATACTGGGAATGATGGAAATTTCTTCACTTCGGGCAATTGTCTAACTTTATGAAAGGTCAGTTTTTGAAGATAAAAACAGCTTTCAACTAAAAAATTAACTGTAAAAACACGTTTTTATTTAAGGATGTACTTTGTTTATTTCAGCAAATTTTACTCGTAATAAAAAATACATTAAAATTTTCATTATACAGGGTGATTCTAAATTATTTTTACAAATTAAGAGGGGTGATAATACTCATTCATACAAGCAATAATTACATAGGGTTGCATTCCACTCAGAGAGGAAAAAAGGGGAAAGTAGAAACGCATTAACAATCTATCACGAATTTACCGTATGCAAATTTCTACAGTGAAGAAGCAGGATTTTGCTCTTATTGGTTACCGGAGAAAGCCATCAGAGTAGACATTGTCCTTTAAAATCCGTGCAACATCATCGCTTGTGTATAATCTGGATTATATCGTCCAAATATACTCGTGAATACTATCCCGCATGACGGATTGGATAAAGAGGATTTGTGGCTTGGCCTCCTCCCTCACCGGACCTTAACCCACTGAACTTTTTCATCTGGAGGTGCATGAAATCTTTAGTGTATGAATCTCCTGCGGACTTAGCTGAATATCTCGTTTCTAGAATCGTTGTTGCCGCTGCCAAAATTAACACGACACCAGAAATCTTCGAGAGAGGGCACCAATCGTACCTTTTCTGATGTCAACTGTGTTAACTTTGCATAAATCTTAAATATCAATTTTTAGTCTTAAAAATATAAAAATGTAGATAAAGAAATATAAATAGAATGAGTGAGTAAAACACTTTAAACAGAAATAATACATCTAGTATGATTTTATCATACTCTCTTCTACTCATTTTCTAAGACATGTTTAAATAGCTCGCTTATCAAAACTTATCCTATTTTTTGTTGATTGACATTATGCAATTTCTATTGGGTATACTGATTTTATTAAATAAATTTTGCTAAAATTTTGCTTACCATTAAACAGTCAGATTAATCTGTGACGAGAAATATATTCATATTAAATACAAATATTGTTATATTTATGACATATAGTATACATTTGAAATATATAAAGGCATATAAATTAAAATAATTACTATTTAACAAATTTATATATTTAAAATATACATAAAATAAGTTCCAGCTCATTTTACACAAGAAAATTTTTTTATTTACAAACAAAAAATATTCAATTGATTAATTGAATCATTTTTTTATTACAGAAATTTTTCCTGGATTAGAGAGCACTATATAATATGCACTCTATTCCAGAAAAAAATTAGTTGCACTCATATAAATATTAAAAAAATTGTTGAAAAATAAATTATTAATATCACCCTAATTTATTTGTTGTTAAATACTTTTTATTCCTGATATTAGTCATATTTGTTAATTTTATTCATTTAAATCCAATGAAAAATATTATGACTCATTTTTAAAACTATAATATAGATTAATGAGTAAGTAATATTTAAAATATTTACTCAGAAAATATCAGTGTTTTTAATTTTATAATCATATGCAAATTTTTTTAATGAATATTGAAAAATACATTCTGTTTGATATAATATAATTGAATTAAAACATACTTTTTTTAATTAAAATATTTTTATTTTGTAATTATATCTGTGGTGGAAAATCATTTTTACTAATCTATTTTTATAAATAACTAAACAGAAAAAGTATGCTTTACTAATTGGAAAAGAAATTCAAATTTGTAGCACATAATAATCTTCAAACAAAATTATAAGCCACATAACTTCAATGAAATTCAACTCAAATTTGTATAAGTGAGTCTGAAATTCACAATTTTAAATGATGGCTGAGTTGATTAAGTAACGTTGATGTTTAATATTAAATATTAATTAGTGTAAGCACATTAAAAAAAATTTATTATGAATTTTGAAAAGGTTGAAGAATATTAAATTCCTTTCATGGAGTCTATCATAACTATTAACTTTTTATTATAATATCTAGGATAAAATAATTAAACTGTGAATAAATTTTCAGTTTGTTGATGAAATTACTATTTTTAGTGTTATGGCATACATTAACAATCATTGCTTTTCATAGTGTCATATTTAATTCATTAATATTACTTATTCGATAACAATTAAAATATTGAATTAAACTAGTAATAAGCTTTAAATATTTAATGTGTGTGTGAGTCAAATTAAATATGTTTTATGTTCAATTTAATGTATACCCCAATATAGTGTAGAAAAATCATTTAAATGATTTCATTTATCTCAAAGGGGTACTATAATAAAAATATGGGTATAGCTATTAATTTGCAATAGAATATCATGTCAAGTATAAATATTAAAATTTCAAAGTCTGTAGAGAAGCAAATTAGTTGTTTTCAAAATTTTAATAGTTAAAGTGAATTATTTTATCATTCATGAAAATAGTGTTAGTTATGATATTGTAATAAAGTATAAAATGAAATATACTGATTACAAATATGAGTAGAAAATGATAAAAAAAAAATTCCTGGAATTAATCTGAAAACTGTTTCATTTAAGGTAATTCAGCAATTTGCCATGTAAATTACATTTCTGATACAATACTATATATTGTTTAAAGAAAATTTATAGATTTTATTTAATCTTTGATAATTATTTTAAGCAAACGTATAGTCTTATTAGTTTTTAAGCTAATAAACAGAGATTGGAAGCTTCGTTGCCAAAACGTTCATAAATATACTATTTAGCAAAGATTTAGATGTGTATACTCTATAAAAATAACTGAAATAGTCTTAATTTTTTTATTAAAGAATAATAAAAATGTCTTTAACAAATTAATAATAACAGAAAATGAAAATATATTAAAATGATAAGGGGTAAGAAATTTAAAATGAAATTTATGGGAGCATTATTTGATGAATGACCATGTGCAAAATGTTATACATATTATATTTATGTGTACGTATTATATTATGAATATTATATTTTTTATACAGATTATATTTGTGAAGAGTTATTACCACAATATAACTATGTAGGATTGTAACTAAAATATAGTTTAATATTGGTTCTTGCGTAGTGTTCTGTCTTGACTACTTAAACGAATAAGATATATCAAACCAGAGCAGAAATAATTTTATGCCACCTACTCTGTCTAGTGGTTAACGTATCTGATGGGGTGGACCTGGGTTTTCATCCCGGCTCGAAAATGGATGTACTTTCTCTTTCTCTTGTTTCTTGCCCTTTCCTGAGAGGATGGATGAATGTGGCACGCCCTATAAAACGGATTTGTGGTGGTGTGGCGTAGGCGATGCTACTTGTACCTCCATGACTTGGTTCACAGGTGCCCACCGGGTAACGATAAATGAGTAGCAGTCTCTGGCCTTGTTGCGGTGAAGGGTTTATATCCAAGACCCCACCATTAAAAAGAAAGAAAAGAAAGCAATAGTTTTATGTAAAAACCTTTATAAAAACAATTAGAAATTATACAAGAGAAGTAACCTTTAAAAAGTAAAATGATTATCAAACTTATATGAGTTAGCCCAGAGGAGGCAAATTAGTTAATTATAATATGAGAGAAAAGCTTCATGATCTAATACACATAATATAATAATAAAGGTATTCGAACATATGCAGCCATTGTACTGCTGTGGAGATTGAAATCCCATGTGGAAATTTTAGTTTCTTATTTCTTCAGTTAAAATAAAAATGTCATATTTTGTAAGGTGTAGGAACATATTTATTCTAATTTTTAAAACCTCTGATTCATAATTTAAACATAATATGGTAAAAGTCTAATTTTTTATAGAAAACACAATTTTATGCAACAATATTTGCTAAATCACTATAAAGAAAACATTTTCACTTTATATATCTTTCTAACTCATAGGATTTATAGTTATAAAAATTTAATAAGTATCTCAACTTCTTATTCTATATAAATTCCCATGAACGGATGGATAAATTCGTAAAAGCTTAAAACATTTAAACGTCTTAGATTTGAAAGAATTACACTACTGACCATTAATATTGCTACACCAAGAAGTCGACATGTTACAGACATGAAATTTATACGAAAAGAAGAAGGTGCTGTGATATGAAAATTATTAGCTTTTCAGCGCATTCAGACAAAGCAGGCGCCAGAAGCGACACCTACATTGTGTTTAAATGAGGAAATTCTTTAGCCGGTTCCTCATACACAAATTGCATTTGAACGTTGTTGCCTGGTGAAAAGTTGTTGTGATGCTTCGTGTAAAAGGAGAAATGCGTACCAGCACGTTTCTGACTTTGATAAAGGTCAAATTGTAGCGTACCGGGATTGCGGTTTATCTTATCGCAGTATTGCTGCTCGCGTCGGTCGAGATCCAATGACTGTTAGCAGAATATGGAATCGATGGGTTCAGGACGGTAATACGGAACGCCATGCGGGATCTCAACGGCCACCTATCACTAGCAGCCAAGAAGACAGGCATATAATCCGCATGGCCGTAATGGATCGTGCAACCACGTCACGAGCTGTGAGTCAAGAAACGGGGTCATTTGGAAGACAACAAGTGTCTGCACGAACAGTTCGATGACGTTTGCAGCAGCATGGACTCTCAGCTCGGAGACCATGGCTGCGGCTTCCCTTGACGCTGCGTCATAGACAAGAGCGCCTTCAATGGTGTGTGATCAACGACGAACCTGGGCGCACGAATGGCGAGACGTCATCTTTTCAGATGAATCCAGGTTCTGTGTACAGCATCATGATGGTCGCATCCGTGTTTGGCGGCATCTTGGTGAACGCACACTGGCAGCTTGCATTCGTCATCGTCAAACTGGCCCATCACCTGGCGTGATGGTATGGGGTGTCATTGGATACACGTCTCGGTCACCTTTTGTTCGCATTGACGGTGCTTTGAACAGTGCACGTTACATTTCTGGTGTGTTACGACCCGTGGCTCTATCTTTTATTCGAGCCCTGCGAAACCCTACGTTTCAACAGGATAATGCCCGACCGCCTGTTGCCGGTATTGTACGGACCTTCCTTGATAAGGAACATGTTCGGCTGTTACCCTGGCCAGCATGTTCTCCAGATCTTTCACCAATAGAAAACGTCTGGTCAATGGTTGCCGAGTGACTGGCTCGTCACCAAACGCCAGTCACTGTGGTTGATGAACTGTGGTATAGCGTTGAAGTTACATGGGCATCTGTACCTGTACATGCAATCCAATCTCTGTTTGACTCAATGCCCAGACGTATAACTGCTGTTATTACTGCCAGATTTGGTTGTTCTGGGTACTGATTTCTCATGATCTATCCAGCCAAATTTTTTGAAAATTTAATCACTTGTTATTTCTAGTATAATATATTTGTCCAATAAATATCATTTTGTTATCTGCATTTCTTCCTGGTGTAGCAATTTTAATGACCAGTAGTGTAATAGAATTCCTTAAACTCAACAATTTGTTTGATGAA